>VCII01000789.1:0-63029 GCA_006030095.1 Triplophysa siluroides | reverse complement strand
TTCCCCATCTTTGGTACCGTGCGAGGAGAGGAGACATTTCGTGACACGGCTTATCCTTCCCGCATCTCGAGGAGCACCAGATGTCCTCTTCTGCAGCCTTCTGTAACGCTGGGTAATCTCACGCACAGTGTCAGTCAATGTGTCGACCTGCCCGTTCAAGTCGGCTATCGGCAATGTGGGTTGCTACACTCATCCCTCCCATCTTCCTCGTCTGAGCCTTGAGGGACAATGGGATCTTCCAGATGATACAATTGTTCATCAAAAGCTTGTAGGTCTAAGGTGGAGACCATTGGAACCATCGGATTTGACTCCCTGAGCTGAGCCAATTCTTTCAGGATCTTCCTTCTCTTAACATCCTTTAGAGCATCCTCCCGCGCTGCACTGGATAGCTCCGTGTGGACACTAAGGTGCCGGTATAATCTTGAGGAATCCTTCCCACAGCCCGGAATAGGGCAAATACCCTCACGGATGTTCACCCGTCCAGACTCCATTGAGAGCAGAAGTTTTCTCTCCTCCGTATTTTTCACCCTGTGGTACACCACAAGGTGCTGGCTAAGCCTACCGTACATCATGGAACAGATCAGGCAGCACACAACAGGCATGATAAACCCAAAATCAACTAAATGAGCAGCAAAACAACGAAACTAGCAGCAGCGATGCACCTTCCAAAAGTCTGGGAACACTCTGAAGCTGTGATCATAGGCTTTTGATAATATATAACTCCTGTATGATGCATGCAATCTTACTTGAAGTTGTAAAAGGGGCGTGGAGGTATAATTTCAAGTAAGTCACTGTGCAATGCATGCAATCTTGCAATCATGCAAGTCGCAGTGTAATAATTCTCAGTGTACATTATTTACCTACGAGGTCCCCATTCAATAAGTTAAGAATGTACATGCCACACATAACTTGTTTGACAGTGCTTCCATAGGTAAATAATGGACACACCGTTATTAAGCTTAATAAACGTGTTATAACGCTGTAATTAATTTACCTACGAGGTCCCCATTAATTAAGTTACGAATGTACATGCCACAAATAACTTTTTTGAAAGGGCTTCCATAGATAAATGATGGACACACAATTATTAAGCTTAATAAACGTCTTATAACGCTGTAATTAACCGGTAAAAACACAAATGGCATTGTCCATTATTTACCTACTAGGTCCCCATTAAATAAGTTAGGAATGTACATGCCACACATAACTTGTTTGACAGGGCTTCCATAGGTAAATGATGGACACACCGTTATTAAGCTTAACAAACGTGTTATAACGCTGTAATTAACAGGTAATGGCCAAATAAGTCAAATGCATCCCACTCATAACACTTTTGACACACTACCCATAGGTTTCAATTGTACACACCTTGTTTAGGCTTATGGGCCACAACTGTGAGCTGTAAAGCACATCATCACGATGCCCATTGTCTCTTGTGTGGCCTCCGATACGTTTAGGCTGCAAGGGGGATGCTTATGTGTCGTTTGGACTGAGGCGTGTCTAGTGGGACGCCCCACCCAAAGTAGGCTCCAAGGGGGCCTACTTTGGAATTACTACCCATAGGTAATTTGCGTACGTTGGCTGCGGAGCCGGACCCTAGGGTGCAAGGGGACGTTTAGGCTTCGTTCGGACTGCATGCTCGCCGCGCGCGAGAAATGTTGCGGGCGCATGTGCAGTCGCCCCCTGGTTGGTTTGTTTCGCATTGGCCCTAACCTTTTTTCCGCGGCGCACATTTTTCGGGCATTTCGGGCGACTTCCCCTTCGTTTCGGGACCACCGCGCTACTTGGGAAAAATCTGGGGGTGCTAGCGCGCAGCGTCCATTAGGTGCCGTCCGCATCGCATCATTTAAGTTGATCTGATGGCCTAAGGCATGCCAGGAAGCAGGTTGCGCTTGACGACGTGACCCCTACGGGTGGTCACTCGCAGCGGGGCAATATCTCTGTATCGCCTCAGTCTGCTTCTGTACCGCGGAGAACTGCATGTACCCGACACGGTGTCACCGAGCAGCCTGGCTTGCAAGATGGGTGCGTTCAGAAGGCGGGCCTTCTGAGCATCACACGTCTGCGCAAGCCTGGGCCACCATAGTGGACACCAACCGACTCATCGCATGCCATGGGTCGTCACCGCGGGGCCAGTGGCAGTGCGCAGCTCACTCATGCGAGTAGGGTCGGGCTTCCCCTCATCCAGGTCCTGCAGGCTTGGCCTGAAAGACCCAGAGGATCGCCATAGCGTGGAGAGCAGAGGCGACCTGTAGCAGTAAGCCCCCCGACACGGGTGTCGAGAACAAGCCCACACGCCCTGGACGGGAGCCTAGGCCGCCCCCCCAGGTGGCCACCGCCTGCGGGTATAAATATACCTCGGCAGCATGCTCCACCTGGGAGACGTCGACGCAGGCTCGGGTCGCCCCGCTATCCAGGGAAGTCACAGCTACAGAGCATGTCAGTCTGCGGCGAAAGGGGTGCATTCCATGACCTTGTGAGCTCCTCAGGCACGTAAAACAGTGACTGGTCTCGAGGCAGGCACGTAAAACAGTGACGGGTCGCGAGGCAGCTGCCAATGACACGCAAAGATTTAACCCTTACCGAAAAGGTGTCTTGCTGATCTCAGAACTTCACTGTCATCCTTGTTAAGCAAACATGATTATTAAACATGACATAATACCATTATTCCTTCACTACCATGACCATGACCATCACATTACATGAATACACATAATCCTAAAAACGGTTGTCAAGTTTATCATAAGCATCAAGTTCTCTTTAAAACTAAGAGAGGAATAAATAGTCCTCGTATGAAGGCAGAGCGATCATTTAACGGGAAAACACTACCGCCATCAGTACAGTACTGGTAATGTTACCTTTATCAGTTGCCATAAGTAGATTGCTTGTCATTTTAATGAGCGCAGTTTCGGTGCTATGATGTGGTCCAAAGACATTTATGAAATTTTCCGTGCATGTTATTATTTTGTAGGAAAGCGCACAACTGAGTGGACACTACTTTTTCTAGTATTTTAGACAAGTACGGGAGATTTTAAATTGGTCTTTAGCTTCCAAGTTCATTGGGATCTAAGTTTGTTTTTTGATAAGAGGCTTGATTACAGCCAGCTTAAAGGGTCCTGGGACATGGCCTAGATTAATTGATGAGTTGATAATGTTATAAATGGGCTCAATTGCAACAGGTAGTAACTCTTTTGATAATTTAGTTGGAATGGGATCTAATAAGCATGTTGTCGGTTTGGATGTTGCAATAAGTTTAATTAAATCTTCTGTTTTATAGGTGAAAAACACTGTAGCTTTTCTTTTGGGGCGATGGTTGATACTAATTCATCAGACACACTTGGAGGTTGGGTTATAACTATGTTCTCGTATTTTTTCGATTTTCTCTGTAAAGAATTTCATGAATTCATTGCTACCAAGGTGTGGGGGAATAGCCAGGTCAGGTGAAGTCTGTTTGTTTGTTAGTTTAGCAATTGTACGAAATAAAAACCTTGGATTGTTTTTGTTAGTTTCTATGAGGTTTCGAAGAGGAACTCAGCCTTTGCTGCTTTTTATTGCCTTTTTATAACAGTTCGCACTCTCTTTCCATGCAATTTTAAAGACCTCTAAATGGGTTTGTTTCTCTTTTTAGGCCGCGAGTGGTGCTATTGTACCATGGTGCTTTGATCTTCTCATTAATCTTCTTTGACTTCATAGGTGCGACCGTTTCTGATGTATTAGAGAAAATAGTTCCCATGTTGCTGGTCATGTCATCGAGCGATTCTGTATTAATTGGCATGGTTATTAAAGGAGTCAGATCTGGCAAGTTCTTTTCGAAACTATCTTTAGTAGATGAGGTGATTGTTCTACCCTGTCGATAACGAGCTATACGACTGATTTCTGCAGTGCGCAGTGTACATGTTATAAGATGGTGATCAGTGACATCGTCGCTTTGAGGTATAATATCGATATTGGTTAGATCGGCTCCGTGAGATATAATCAGGTCGAGTGTGTGATCGTTAGCACTATCTACGTGGATATTAAAATCTCCAACAATCAGTACTTTATCAACGTTAACCAATAGGACCGATAAGAAGTCCGCGAACTCTTTCAGAAAATCAGTGAATGATAGATTGATGAATTAATCTATTGTTAATGTATCATTATGTCATGACTTGTCTTGGAAGGGCACATCTTTAAAAAGTTATCAATTACACGCTATTATTACGCTGACTAGTGGCTACATCTGCTCTTGCCTGAAAATGGCTACAGCGAGGTCTCTGGCTGAAGATGGACCTAAGCGCTTATAAGGCGGAGTCTGTGAGCGGTCATGGGCAGGCGTAAATTAATGTGAAATAAGATTGTTAGGGGATCCCCAACAGCCTTTTGTGTCACTGTTGTGGTTTAAAGGAGATTACAAGAATAATAGATGGATTTGTATAATTACAGGGTGTTTCTGCACTCAATTTCTGGTAGATAAACATTTAAGTGCATTTTCTGGGATTGCGGCCCTTTAACGCTCCTCTGAACAATGATAACACCAAAATAAAAATTTAACAAACTCTTCACAAAACACAAAACAACAATTAAGGAAATTGCTCTAAAAATGTAGTCTTAACACAAAGCATGCTGGGAAATATTTATTGTCTGCCAAGTTTGAACAATTATATGTTAATACAACACAAATCATTCATGTAGTCCCAACAAATGACTGAACAAGAAAACAAAACATGTACAAATGTTGTCACGATACAGTCTGCTTCCCAGTGATTCTCATGGTCAGTTCCCCAAGGACTCATTTTCCCATCATCCTCCGTGCTCCCCACCGGTCACAAGTCTGCAATCCCCTCATCACCCAACACTATAAGAACTCACTCTGTTTGTTGTCTGGTCTCGTAAGTGTAGTGCCTGAGACCAACCAGCAAGCTAGTTGCCAGGGGGTCTACCCCCAATCTGCAACTAACACCTAGGCAGGACCAGATCTCTGGTGACCATAGCAACCCACACCAAACCATCAAGATAATGGAACGAATGGAATGTCGGGAGATGAACTCTCTTTACTCACTTTGGGGACAGACATACAATCCTAAATACATTTATGTGGAAATGTACATATATTCATTTATAACCTTTCCATGTATTGATGTTTTTGTGTTATGTCTGTTTTAAACATTAATCCAAAGTATCCATGAATGTGTATAAATACTATAACTATTAGAATTGTAGTAACTCATTTAACAGAGATGATATGTAGATCATGTTTGGTGTCTATGAGCTGCATTTGTGATGTCCTTAATGTTGATGTTTGTTTTGTTTTGGTAAGTCTTTTCATATTAGTTTTATCAGTGAATATCCAATGCAACATGCAAAACACCATGTGAATGACAAAGACAATTAACTTTCTCTCCAAAGTTGCATCTCCTGATTGGGTCAGTCACATCTGTAGGATCCTTACAGTTTAAAAGAGCCCACAAGAAGAGTTTCTTATTTGTTGTTTTTCGGTTCTTCGGGTTTTCGGTTCGTGGGGGTTTGTTCTTTCTTTCCTCCCTCTTCTTGCGTTTTGCATCTCTAATGGATGGACTAGAAGAAGACTTCACCTGTACCTATAAGTTTGTGCCAGGTTGTGGCCTCATCTTTCCAGATACAGATCCTCTGAATAAAACTGGTTCTCTGTGATCACTTCCTGACAAGATCAACTGGAGCCTCAACAAACTGCATCAGGACACTTTCTTTCTTTTGATCGGCAAGACATGCAAGTATCCTACTTAGTCTTATTAATGGATGCATAGAGCAGCAATAATCCTTTTAACAAAGGTGCTTACAAGAAGAAACTGATGTTTTGTTTAGGCTATTGATCTTCTGAATATGAAATACTGCCATAAATCCATGCTCTGTTCTTCTCTCTGCTTCAACTTCAACCTTCTTCAAATGTTAAACTGTATGTGTGTGTATGTTAGATTAGTATGTGTCTAGTCTAGGTAATAAAGTCCTGTTTTATTTCACACGTGACGTCGTTTGTAGTTCATGCTCATAATCCGGAGTCCCTAAACAACTGGAAGGTGAGGCCCAGACCACACAAAAGAAGTCTGGTAAGATGGAACAACAGGAGGAGGTTAACAGACTTCAGATAGCTTTGATAGCTGCTGAGCAAAGAAAACTGGAAAAAGCAGCCAAAGATTTGGCTCATAGAAAAGAGCATAAGTTTAAATCATTTGAAGTGCTTGTTTTGAACATAATTGTTCCAAACAAAAGTAAAAAACCATTGCTTTCTCTTACACTGGCTACTGTGTATAGACCCCTTGGACCCTACACTGATTTTCTGAAGGAGTTCGCGGACTTCTTGTCAGACCTATTGGTTAACTTTGATTAAGTACTGATTGTTGGAGATTTTAATATCCACGTAGAGAGTGCTAACGATGCATTAGCAGTGGCGTTTAAAGAGCCTCTACAGTCTTTTGGTGTAACACAAAACATCAATAGACCCACTCATAGACTTAATCATACTCTAGACTTGATTATATCTCACGGAGCCGATCTAACCAATATCGATATTATACCTCAAAGCGACAATGTCACTGATCATCATCTTATAACATGTACACTGCGCACTGCAGAAATCAGTCGTATAGCTCGTTATCGACATGGTAGAACAGTCACCTCATCTACTAAAGATAGTTTCGTAAAGAACCTGCCAGATCTGACTCCTTTAATAACCTTGCCAATTAATACAGAATCGCTCGATGACATGACCAGCAACATGGGAACTATTGTCTCTAATACATTAGAAGCAGTCGCACCTATGAAGTCAAAAAAGATTAATGAGAGGATCAAAGCACCATGGTACAATAGCACCACTCGCGGCCTAAAAAGAGAAACGCGTAAACTGGAGCGGAAACAAACCCATTTAGAGGTCTTTAAAATTGCATGGAAAGAGAGTGCGAACTGTTATAAAAAGGCACTAAAAGCCTCAAAAGCCGAGCACCTCCGTAACCTCATAGAAACTAACAAAAACAATCCAAGGTTTCTATTTAGTACAATTGCTAAACTAACAAACAAACAGACTTCACCTGACCTGGCTATTCCGCCACACCTTGGTAGCAATGAATTCATGACATTTTTTACAGAAAAAATCGAAAAAATACGAGACGACGTAGTTAAAATCCAACCTCCAAGTGTGTCTGATGAATGAGAACCAACCATCACCCAAAAAGAAAAGCTACAGTGTTTTTCACCTATAAAACAGGAAGATTTAATGAAACTTATTGCAACATCCAAACCGACAACATGCTTATTAGATCCCATTTCAACTAAATTACTAAAAGAATTACTACCTGTTGCAATTGAGCCTATTTATAACATTATCAACTCGTCAATTAATCTAGGCCATGTCCCAGGACCCTTTAAACTGGCTGTAATCAAGCCTCTTATCAAAAAAACAAACTTAGACCCCAGTGAACTTGGAAGCTATAGACCGATTTCAAATCTCCCGTACTTGTCTAAAATACTAGAAAAAGTAGTGTCCACTCAGTTGTGCTCTTTCCTACAAAATAATGACATGCACGGAAAATTTCAGTCTGGCTTTAGACCGCATCATAGCACCGAAACTGCACTCGTTAAAATAACAAACAATCTACTTATGGCATCTGATAAAGATAACATCTCACTCCTAGTCCTGCTTGACCTTAGTGCTGCGTTCGATACTGTAGACCATAAAATACTTTTAGATCGTTTACAAAATTATACCGGTATTCAGGGACAGGCACTACAATGGTTCCAATCTTACTCATCAGACAGATATCAATATGTCCATTTAAATGGGGAATCGTCAAATCTGACGCAAGTAAACTATGGACTACATCAGGGATCGGTTTTAGGACTCTTGCTTTTCTCCATATACATGCTGCCCCTGGGCAACATTATTAGAAAACATGGAATTAACTTCCACTTATGCAGATGATACTCGGCTATATATCTCATCAAGACCAGATGATTCCTTCAAGTTATCCAAACTGGCAGAGTGCATCAAAGATATAAAACATTGGATGACTAGTAATTTCCTTCTTTTAAACTCTAACAAAACAGAAATATTACTTATAGTGCCAAAGACACGTAAACAGAATATCTCAGATTATAACCTGCAAATCGAAGGCTGCACTGTTACTCCGACAAATACAGTTAAAGATCTAGGCGTTATATTAGACAGCAACCTGTCATTTAAAAATCATATCTCAAACGTCACAAAAACAGCTTCTTCCACCTTCGAAATGTTGCCAAATTAAGAAATGTTTTATGTGTTGCTGACGCAGAAACTCTTATACATGCATTTGTGACCTCAAGACTTGACTACTGTAATGCTCTTCTTAGTGGTTGTCCTGTATCATCAATAAACAAACTACAGTTAGTTCAGAACGCAGCTGCCAGAGTTCTAACCAGGTCAAGAAAATACGATCATATTACCCCAATTTTATCATCTCTTCACTGGTTACCCAATAGGTATCGTATTGATTTTAAAATTATTTTAATTACTTATAAAGCCTTAAAGGGTTTAGCCCCTACTTACTTAACAGAGCTTCTTTCACATTACAACCCATCACGCTCTCCAAGATCTCAAAACTCAGGACTGAGGTGTTTGATAACACCTAGAATAACTAAATCTACCAAAGGGGGTCGAGCTTTCTCATACGTAGCACCTAAACTCTGGAATAGCCTTCCCGATACTATTCGAGGGTCAGACACACTGACATTCGAGGGTCAGATTAGATTTAATCTAATCTAGATTAAAGACACATCTTTACACCCAAGCTTTCACTAATGCATAGTAAATGAACAGCAGCTACGCTAATTATTCTCTTTCTGCCTCCGCCTCGGGATGCCCATCCCGAGGTAGGGAGAGATTCCGCCAGGCCCAGATGGATGTCATATGCCCATCCCGAACTAGAGATTACGCCAGCTGCGGACTGACTGACCATCCGAGCTCCATCTAAGGCAACCCCATTACCACACAAGAGAAAGGCGACCATCTGACCATCCCAACTCAGACCATTCTATCCCCATCCAAGAGCAAAGACGGACTACTTGTCACATTAATGCTAAAAGTTACAATGCTTGGTATTTAATGCTAAACTTCATCACATGTCAGCAGTTTGAAGTTATAGCTTCATTCAGTGGCCTTGATTGGAGATTGCTGGGCGGGTGTTTGTGGGGGATGGGGGGGGCTCCTTGGTTGTGGTTGGGGGGATCTTATTTGTTGGGGCTGTGTGGGTCTGGTTTGGTCTTGTTTTGTTTTGTGGTCGATGTCAGACAGCAGAGGAATAATGTTCCAATATGCCATTACTATTTTCCCTGGTTGTTCCTCTGTTTTCTGGTGTCAATTGTGGAGTGGGACCGGGCTGGACGTGCATGGTTTCGGCGAGTGGGATTACCTGGGTCGCGGGCAGTGGGCTCTCCCTCTTCCTCGTCGGGGTCACTGAGTGCAGCTATGACATGTCAGAGGGGATCTGGCACTCCCGGCTGAGCCTGGTTTCTCCCGAGGTTTTTTTTTCTCCATCAATTAATCATTGGAGTTTTGGTTCCTCGCCACAGCAGGGCAGTGTTGGCTTTCTCACCGGGAGACTGCATCTATTTATTTATTTATTTATTTGATATTATCTATTAGAATAATCTTGCTTGTCCTATAAACACTGTGCTGTGTTTTACTTCTGTGTTTTCTTATTTGCTCCTGTAAAGCTGCTTTGAAACAATGCACATTGTGAAAAGCGCTATATAAATAAACAACTCTTTGATACAAAGTCATTATTAGAAACAGCCCGTTATGAACTGTCAGATAGAGATGCCAAAATTAAATCTCTGACACAGCAGCTGGACAACCAAGAGCTGAGCTTGACATGGTCCAAAGAGAACTTAAACTCTTAAAACATGCTGCAATGGGAACCCCAGGGAAGACACCTCCCCCACCGTCACAGCGGGTGAGCAGAACAAACTCCCTCAGCCCAGTACAAAGATGCAAAGGGGGAGCCTGACCTCTCTGCTTAACACCTCACCAGCCAAAATCCTAAAAACATCTGTAGCCACAGAAGGGAAGGGACTTCTCCTGATAATCCCTGAATAGGTATATGTAGCGACCCCTAAAGACCTTTGTTAAAAGGATTAATGCTGCTCTATGCATCCATTAATAAGACTAAGTAGGATACTTGCATGTCTTGCCGATCAAAAGAAAGAAAGTGTCCTGATGCAGTTTGTTGAGGCTCCAGTTGATCTTGGCAGGAAGTGATCACAGAGAACCAGTTTTATTCAGAGGATCTGTATCTGGAAAGATGAGGCCGCAACCTGGCACAAACTTATGGGTACAGGTGAAGTCTTCTTCTAGTCCATCCATTAGAGATGCAAAACGCAAGAAGAGGGAGGAAAGAAAGAACAAACCCCCACGAACCGAAAACCCGAAGAACCGAAAAGCAACAAATAAGAAACTCTTCTTGTGGGCTCTTTTAAACTGTAAGGATCCTACAGATGTGACTGACCCAATCAGGAGATGCAACTTTGGAGGGAAAGTTAATTGTCTTTGTCTTTCAGATGGTGTTTTGCATGTGAAAGCTGATTGGATGTTCACTAAGAAAACTTCTAAGAGTTTAATAAAACTAATATGAAAGGAGTTACCAAAACAAAACAAACATTCATGGATACTTTGGATTAATATTTATTGGATTAATTAAACAGACATAACAACAAGAACATCAATTCATGGAAAGGTTATAAATGAATATATGTACATTTCCACATAAATGTATTTAGGATTGTATGTCTGTCCTCAAAGTGAAAAGAGTGTTCATCTCCCTACATTCCATTCCGTCATAAAATACTCTTATCTTGATGGTTTGGGGTGGGTTGCTATGGTCACCAGAGATCTGGTCCTGCCTAGGTGTTAGTTGCAGATTGGGGGTAGACCCCCTGGTGACTAGCTTGCTGGTTGGGTTAGGGGTGTTGTTGTTATATTTAAGAAATATAACTAGTTTTTGCATGTCTGATCGGTCTCAGGCACTACATACTTAATATAACTATCTAATCGTGCGTGACAAAAGGACTACACATTTAATATTTGATAGTGTACATCTACAGTAACTCTATTTTCTAACGCACTGCTGGTTAAAGTCAAGAGACAAATCATAATAACGGAGCCATTTTCAGCAGTTTATTAGGGATAAAATTAGGGAATAAATGTGTACATATTAAATTGTGTGGTGTAGTAAGCCTATAACAATGACAAGATCAATTGTCTACAGCATTTACAAAATAAATCCATAGCCGCATCTCAATTTGAAGGCTCCGTTTGGGACAGTTGATCTAAAGTTTATGAAAGTAATGTTGTGACAATCACAATAGCTCCAATGCAAGGTTTTTGTGTTTTTTTTACAATTAACTGCCATCCCATACCCTCTGCAGTTCTTCCACAACAAACCCCCAGGCCGAACAATCTCACTGTAAGCCCTGATGAAAATACACTATGATTGAGGAACAAGGCAATGTGTCAGGGATTGTGGACAGAACCCAGACACAGATAGCAGGAAGGGGTTTAAAGAAAAATATTAATTAAAAATGTAAAACAAAAACCCAAGATGGGGGAACAAACACAATAAAAAAAGACTTTTCAAAAAGGCAAACAAAAACTTCCCACTAGAGGGCAAAACATGAACTAAAGCAAAAACCAACAAACTCACTATGCGAGACAAGGCATGGACGAGGCAGGGCAAGAACAAGATAATAAGGACATGATTATTATATACTTTAAAATTAGTTTAAGTAAAAGTTTTTTCTATATGAATATAGTTATATTCATTTAAATGCTATGTTTAATATTCATTTATAAATATTAATTATCAACTTTGTTTTTATATAGATTTTTTTTATTCTAATCAATAAATATAAATATACCATACAAATACACACTTCCCTCTAACATCTTATCACTTTAAACTTTTTTTAATTTGGTGCCTGATATACGAGCGGATTGGCTTCACAGCGTAAGATATACGTCACTTTTCTCATAGCTGATTGGTCGAGTTTTGGTTTGCGATCTCGAACCCAGAATAAAACCTGCTCTGAAGCAGGTTAGCCATTTAGCCTAAGCTACTCTCGCGACGAAACCTGCTCAAGACGAATCCACTTTAGTATGCTCAAACTAAATGAGAACTTGCCTAGGGGGAAACCCAAAGCAGCTTTGTGATACAGGCCACTGGTCTAGTGCATCTGTTTGATGATCGTCACCATTATTGAGGTTTGTGTTGATGTCTTAGTGTGACAGTCTTAGTTTTCTATTTGTTTTGACTCGGTGTCTATGATTTGTGAACCAGAACATTCAAATCAGCCATGAAAGAACGGGTCCAACATTGTGAAAGCGTTTGTCATCTTTATAACAGCTTGACACCCAACACAAAAAGTGACCTACTTCAACTTGACGTATTAAGATTTCTTTCTGTATGGATGCACAAGCTTTCTTAATGAAACACTGTTATTAGCCCTTAAAGGTTTCATCAGATGAGCACTTTCAACAAGTTGGTATGATTTATTAGGGTCTTCATGAAATGTCTGGAACATATTTTGCTTAAAAACACTCAATGGCGGTGTAAACAAAACCCGTCTTGCCTCATCGGAAACAGCTCTGCCCACAGCACACCGTTTTGGTGCATGTCTCTTTAATGATGATGAGTTACAGCGAACCCCAACCCCCTTCCGTCCGGTGTGTCAGCACAACACACATGTAGTACTTGTCATGAAACTCGCGGGAAGACATGGCAGGAGAACCCAATTGCAGGCACACACAGACGGTAGGGGCAAACAAGGATATTTATTAACAAAACAAGCACTACAAAAAGGCAAAACAAAACCCACGAGGGGGAAAACAAGACAGGGTAATATATATAAATAAAGACAGGGACACTGACTTACTAAACTAAGAACACAAACACTTGATACAAAACTAAACTAACACTTACTAGAACTCGGGATAACAGGAACAAGGTAACAAGGAAACAAGCATACAGCCACAGGCGATACAAGATGAAGCACAACAGCTACAGCAAGACGAGGGACTTCATACAGCTTACAATGAACGAGCACAGGACAATGAACACGAGGATCAAGAGGGAACAGGTGCAGGGGATAAACTAATTAACACAAACTAGGAACCAGGAGGGCAGGAACGATGACGCAGACCGGAGAGAGTATGGCCAAATAGGTGCCAAAATAGTCTCTCTCCCACCACATAACTAAAGGCTATGCCATGGCTCCACTGTAAGACAAGAATAAAACATAACATATATGTCCAGATAGTGGAACCATGACATAAGCCCCCCCTTAAATGAACACCTCCAGGTGTTCATCAAGGGGTAGACTAACAAGACAAGACTGACTGGGACATAGACATAAACCATACAGACAAGGTTAACATGACTAGGGGCAGACAGGCAAGAACAATGAATGGGTTCGGGTGGGACAATAAAAATAATAAACAAGGGAGGGGGGGTGGGGGCAAACAAGAGTACATTGGGGTAATTCCAAAAGGGGTAGGGCTGGGTGGGGAAGTCCTAGCCCGTGGGGGCGCGCCAGAGCGCGGAGCCCCAGGGGGCTTGACAGGGGAAGTCCTTGGGGGAACTGTCCTAGTCCCCTGCAGGACTGCTGGGATGGACCCCGGCTGAAATGCCGGAACGGACCATGGCTGGAAGGCCGGCTGAAATGCCGGACTGGACACCGGCTGGATGGCCGGACTGGACACCGGCTGGATGGCCGGACTGGACATGGTCTTGACGACCGGCAGGAAGGCCGGACTGGGTTCCGGCTGGAAAACTGGCTGGGCACTGACGGCGGCTGGCCCGCGCTCTCTGACGGCGGCTGGCCCGCGCTCTCTGACGGCGGCTGGCCCGCGCTCTCTGACGGCGGCTGGCCCGCGCTCTTGACGGCGGCTGCTCTCTGACTGCTGGCCCGCGCTCTCTGACGGCGGCTGCTCCGCGGCTGGCCCGCGCTCTCTGACGGCGGCTGGCCCGCGCTCTCTGACGGCGGCTGGCCCGCGCTCTCTGACGGCGGCTGGACCGGGCTTGGTGCCGGTTGCTGGACCGGGCTTGGTTCCGGTTGCTGGGAGGACATTGTACAGGCGACGGGCCTGACTTGCACGTCTCGCTTCTGTGCCTGCTGGGTTCGATCTTGGCTCGTTCATTCTGTCATGAAACTCGCGGGAAGACATGGCAGGAGAACCCAATTGCAGGCACACACAGACGGTAGGGGCAAACAAGGATATTTATTAACAAAACAAGGCTAATCTGGCCAAAGACAAACTTTTTTTTTTTAAAGCTTTTTACGACCATCGTATATTTTACCATCAGAGATTGGCAGATTAGTTCTAACGTCACTGAATCTGATAACATCATGCTCAAAACAAAGAATTAGAGTAATTCAAGTGACGATCGGGTGCGGATATCTATATCAGAGAAAATTATACGTGCGGGCGGGTGGCTGGTGGATCGTGGATCATTTATTTGAAGCAGCGGTTGCGGGTGACATTTTAGCTCATCCGCGCATCTCTACTTCACGGTAAAAAAATATATTTAACGGTAACCATCTCCCATTAAAATTCTATATTTTATGCCTATTTTTCTTATATTAAGCCTATTTTTCTTATATTAATTCAATTTATTTATTCATTAAATTCATTTGAATGCTCAAAGTTATAATCTATAGTCTAAAAAGCATTTCAGGGTGAGACCTGAAGAAATTGGCTGATAAGATGCCAATTATTCACATTGAAGGCAAATGTTAGCTACTATGAAGACACTACTCAACTCAACTTTATTTATATAGCGCTTTTTACAATTTTCATTGTTACAAAGCAGCTGTACATGAGACGCATTGAATACAAGAAAAACAACTAAAGTCATATACCTGTAAAAACAAGAAAAAGGTGAAAACAACAAAAGACAGACATACAAATGCTCCACACACACAATATGCACACACTACACACATTGACATAGACGCACACACGCAAACACACTCGCACACACGCACAGTGAAAGCACACATTTGAGATAAAGGAGAGTGAACCACAGGTCAAATATTAAACGGACTATAAATTATTATATGCAATATTAATTATGTCTAACTTCTAAATTCTAAAGCAGCCCCCCCGGCCAGGCAAATAGTGCAAAACAATATGCAAACGGTGGCGAGGAACCCAAAACTCCAATGGAGAAAAAAAACCTCAGGAGAACCCAGGCCCAACCAGGGGATTCCAGTTCGCCTCTGCACAAGCTCAACAGTGCTTGCACAACAAGGCTACATAAAAAATAAATAAACTTACTAATAAGGTAAATTATAGATTTAAGATTATCATTAACAATCTAATAGCATTTGAAGTGTTGTAGAAAAAATCGTGTCAAGCGCATCCTTTATCCAGCTCTATCATCTCAGCTCGGGTCAGGTCCTGCGGTAACCTTGGAACAAAGAGACAAGACTGGCTGAGAGTAGAGTACTGTTCTGCACTCTTTGATGCAACAGGTACATCATTTGTGTTGGATGTGTTCCTGGTTCCGGTTGATCTAAATAATGCAGCCTAAATCCTCTGAGGATTAGTATTATGGAAGTGTAGTGTATGCAAGATTAAAAAGATACGTCTTTAGTCTAGATTTAAACTGACAGAGTGTGTCTGCCTCCCGGACAGTGCAGGGAAGAATATTCCAAAGTTTAGGCGCTAGATAAGAAAAGGATCTACCACCTGCACTTGATTTTGAAATTCTAGGTATTACCAACTGACAGGACGCCTGAGAGCGTAATGCACGTGGAGGACTGTAATACAATAGAAGTTCATTCAAATACTGCGGCGCTAGACCATTTAGGGCTTTATAGGTAATAAGCAAGATCTTAAAGTTAATGCGATGCTTTATAAGTAACCAGTGTAAGTTTGACAGAACCGGGGTTATATGCTCATACTTTTTTGAATGTGTAAGAACTCGAGCTGCCGCGTTTTGAACCAGTTGCAGTTTTTGTAATAGGCCTGCAGGGCAACCACCTAAAAGTGCATTACAGTAATCTAGTCTTGATGTCATGAATGCATGAATTAATTTCTCTGCATCTGACAGTGACAGCATATGACGTAGTTTAGATATATTCTTAAGATGGAAAAATGCAATTTTACAGGTGTTGGCGACATGGCTCTCAAATGACAGATTACTATCGAATACAACGCCAAGATTCTTAGCTGACGACAAGGATTTTATGGAGCATCCCGTCAATAGTTAAGCTACGTCAAAAGGCGTTCCGAATCCCAGGACGAAACGCAAACGGCAGGTCGCCACAAATAAACGCAGCCGTGTGAAGCGCAAATCGGAGGAGCCCGAACTGACCTCCGGCAGTACCAGCCCAGACAAGACGCGTCAAATACCAGGAGTCGGGCGTCTCAAGTTTAGAGAATAGCCAGATAAATTGATATTTTCAAACAGACTCTACGGTGCATTTCTGATTTGTGTCACAGTGTCTAATTTGCTTCTGTCATTTTCTTTGACAGGGTGAATCTGAGGCAGCTGGACCCAGCGATGACGCCGAAGCCGAGAAAATTTGCGAGCCTACCAGATGCTCCCGATCTCCTTCGTGATACGAGACCGGTGTAGTGTATTTCGGGGAAAACTATGAATTTGATCACAGTAAAATACGGATAATTAATGATGATTAATTATACCTATTTTATACACTTTTATATGATTCAGCAGACCTAATAATAACAACAAACTAGATTCACTCGTCCACCAAGGGATCAGTAGATCGTATATTAAGTCTAAGAAATATTACACTCTTACTGTAGTACAGTACCGCTCCATAAATTATAACGAAATCAAGCAGTTTAAGTGACGTTAATACGTGATAAAGAGACACAGCAACAATTCGATTGTAGATACAAATGCGGGTTTATTAACTATACTAAAAGGGGGAAACAAATACAACTAACCAGATATAAACACGTTAAAACAAACATAACATGAAACATAAAGACAGTAAAGAAAAGTAAGAGATTAACAAACAAAAGGGTTGGCAGTATTACAAACGGATGTTCAGATCTGCATGAACCATCAAAGACAATCTCCTTGTAAAAAGGGGTTACGGCTTAAACGCAGCTGTTTAGAAGATAGTTTCTATACTTGCATTGGTTTCCTTTGAGTGTGCTTGGACAAGGTCTTGTGCCCGTGAAAAGTGGTTTTCAGATGTCTTTATGGTTTCGATCCGTCGGGTCCTTCCGTTGAGCCGGATTGGCGGATGAGGTCAGAAACGAACTTTTCCGAAGTGACTGCCGAACAGGAAAAACTGTCTCCGAAGAGAGAGACAGGTCTCAGAAGATGTTCTTGAAACTAGCGAACACTGAAGAGCACCGATTGCTCCGTTCGCCCAAGGTGGGCGATCCAATGCGATGAGCCGATTTTAGGCGCGAAATCAAAGTTCTTTGTTTCGCCTATTATTCTATTTGCATTTATGATCACTTAGGGGTTTGGCGCTGTAAAACTCTTAGAGGGACACAAAAGGAGTATATGGTATAAAACACATTACTGTGCTATACACCATCTTTTAAGGAGTGAAGAGAGGAACATTTAGATATAAAACATGCCAGGATTATAAGTACATTGACCTGAAGTTTGTACAAGAATGAAAAGATAAGCAGGATACAACTATCAAACATGCTTTTGAGGTTATAGGTGAGGCCGAATAACATGGGGACAAAAATACAATATGGAGGTATAGGTTTATATCCATTTAAACCGCTCTTTGTGGTTAAGATAGAAAGGGAGAGACACTTTCAAGACTTGATTTAACCATTTGCCCTCCTTCCTGTTAACACATCTGGTGTCCCTGTTAGAGAAAACACCCCATCCTCCCTGTTAGGATTCCTTTGAAGTCCAGAGTGTGTGTGTTGGAATCTATCCTGATCAATTGATGGATGTTTTAGAGGAGGGCAGTTGGATCAGACGTGCTGGCGCCGTTTAGACCCCTATTGAGAGGTCATGGTGTTTTACGATCCCAAATGGTAACCTTTGGTCAGGCCAGATCCTACACTGGTGAGTACACAGCTGATGCTCATTAACACTCACTCACTGGTCTCGTATCACTAAGGAGATCGGGAGCACATAAGAGAACGAGCAACCGGACCGTCACTGAGAGAGGACCGGGGCCCGGACACATGTTAAGTTTATGTTTATGTTTATGTATGTGTTGCCGGCAGTCGACCGTGAGGTGGCTGCCGGCATTTTACTTCCGTGTTTTTGTTTATTTTATTAAAACTTTATTTCAATGTTTGCTGGTTCCCGCCTCCTTCCTTCCCTTTTAATGAACCTCGTTACAGTGGTGCCGAAACCCGGGAGGAAGGAGAGATATGCTGTCGAAGAGTCCTTGCCGCTGAGTGGCCTCGCGGTGCCGGAGAGTTCGGGCAGCGCGGACGAAGGGCGTCCGCCAGTGGCTGCCCGAAGCGGTGGTTCTGGAGAAGAGGAGGAGCCATTGTGGGCCGCCGGAGCTTCGGTGGGACGGCGACCTTAGCTGCCGCGCCCCTGGATCGAGGTGGGGTGGCTATCGTCCAAGCGGGAGTGGGGGAGTTGCCACCTAGGGGGAGGAGCAGTGGGCGGAAGCGCCGTGGACGGCCACCGCCTGCGAGAGGCCGGAGCCTGCGTCCGTCCGCCCAAGAGGGAGGAGCAGGGGACGGGGAACTCGCCGCCGACTTCCTGCAAAAGGAGGAGCCACTGCCGGCCGCCAGGGGGCGGACAGTCGAGCTGTCCACCAAGCGCCCAGGGCCACCGCAAGGCACCACGAAGGAGAGAACCCCGGCTGGTTGAGGACCGAGCATTATTATTTTTTTCCCCTCTCTCTTTCCGGTCGCTCCGAGGGGTCCCGTCTCCATTGTCTCGTCTCGGCGCTACATACCCCCAGGGGAAAGGTACTCCGAGACTGAGAGACCCCCCCGAGGGAGGGTGAGGGAGCAAGCACAGTCTCGGGGGTACCCCCGGCCTGTGTGGGGCGATGGGGGTATGTAGTGGATTAGGCGGGGCGAGACCGTGAGTCGAGGGTCTCGTATCACGAAGGAGATTGGGAGCATAAGAGAACGAGCGACCGGATCGTCACACAGCTCCGAGTGGCCGCGTTGACAATAGAGGTGGAGAACATGGTCCATTCGAAGTTGAAGATCTCTCTGACAGGGGATTCGGCCAAACGTTCCCAACAGACCCTCACAGTACGTTTGGGTCTGCCGAGTCTGTCCAGCTTCCTCCCACGCCATCGGATCCAACTCACCACCAGGTGGTGATCAGTTGACAGCTCCGCCCCTCCCTTCACCCGAGTGTCCAACACATACGGCCGGAGGTCAGATGAAACAACCACAAAGTTGATCATCGACCTCTGGCCTAGGGTGTCCTGGTGCCATTTGCACTGATGGACACCCTTATACTTGAACATGGTGTTCGTTATGGACAAGCTGTAACTAGCACAGAAGTCCAATAACAGAACACAACTCGGGTTCAGATCAGGGGGGCCGTTCCTCCCAATCACGCCCCTCCAGGTGTCACTGTCGCTGCCCACGTGGGCGTTGAAGTCCCCCAGTAGAACGACGGAGTCCCCCGTCGGAGCACTTTCCAGCACCCCTCCCAGAGTCTCCAAGAACGCCGGGTACTCACACTGCCGTTTGGCCCTTAGGCGCACACGTCAGTGAGAGACCTATCCACAACCCGAAGGTGCAGGGAAGTGACCCTCTCGTTCACCGGGGTGAACTCCAACACATGGCGGCTGAGCTGGAGGGCTATAAGCAAACCCACACCAGCCCTCCGCCTCTCACCATGGGCAACTCCAGAGTGGTGAAGAATCCATCCTCCCTCGAGGAGTGTGGTTCCAGAGCCCAAGCTGTGCGTAGAGGTGATCCCAACTATCTCTAGTCGGAATCTCTGAACCTCATGCACAATCTCAGGCTCCTTCCCCGCCAGAGAGGTGACGTTCCATGTCCTTAGAGCTAGATTCCGTGTCCAAGGATCAGGTAGTCGAGGCCCCCACCTTCGACTGCCGCCCAATCCACTAAGCACAGGCCCCTTACGGTCCCTCCTGCAGGTGGTGGGTCCACGGGAGGGTGGCCCCCACGTCGCTCCTTCGGGCTGAGCCCGGCCAGACCCCATGGGGGGAGGCCCGACCACCAGGCGCTTGCATACGAGCCCCAACCCTGGGCCTGGCTCCAGGGTGGGCCCCGGCTGCACCATGCCGGGCGACGTCACGGTCCTCAAATTTGTGGTCATCATAAGGGTTTTTTGAACCGCTCTTAGTCTGACCTGTCACCTAGGACCTGTTTGCCTTGGGAGACCCTACCAGGGACATATAGCCCCAGACAACATAGCTCCTAGGGTCTTTCGGGTACTCAAACCCCTCCACCACGGTAAGGTGGCAGTTCAAGGAGATTTTAATCTGTTTAACAACTCTGCAAATGTAGCATCTTTTTGTCAAACTATTGTTTTCAATTCAACAACTGAAAACAGAGTAGACCACAAGTTTATACCTATGTTGTCAGAATACAATGGTATTCCTTTCACGGGAGGTAACTGAAAATAATCTCCAACAGCAATTATACTTACATTTCCAATAGGAGAAAAGTCACCAAATTGTTTTATCTGTCTTAGTCTACCGTGAATATATGCAAAAAGATTTTGATCAACCATTGATTTTTCATCAATTATCAAAATCTGCAAATCACTATATTTAGCACGCAAACAATTGAGCTTGTCTTCACCCAAAGGTGTGTACGGTAAGCGAACATCTTTTCCAATGCTAAATGTATTGTGAATTGTTGCTGCATGTAAATTCTATGCAGCAATTCCTGTAGAGCAGGTTAACATACACAAATATTGTCAGGATGACGACACACTGTTGACAATAACCTCATGGCTTCGTACTGAATGGCTTTTATTAAATGACTTTTTCCGGTCCCTGCACCACCAGTGATGAATACATGTAATGGTTTTGGGTTTTTCCCTGTTATCTTAGCTAAACACCATTGCCGAATCTGATAAAAAATGCATAGCTGTGTATCATTTAAAGACCGAATTAAGGCCAGACCGTCACTTCTACACATTATATTATTTCTCTTTTCCAAATTTGCAACTTTTTGATGACTTGATGCTAGATCTGGGATGTTTTCAACATGTTCTTCCACTAGCTGGTTTTTGTCTTTCATTTCCTCCACACACAGTAAACGTTCTAACTCTAGCCCTGGGCACAGCTCACACCAGCTATCTTCCAATATCATCCAATTCGTCTGCCTCCATTTCAAACTTCTTTCTATTAAATCAACAACGGACCTTACTGAATGTCTAGACCCATCAGCTAATGTCACATGACCATTCATGTAAAACTGTTGGAATGTTTCAAAGTTTGAAGGTTTCAGATGCGTATCTGCACGGTATGGCAGAAATAACTGCATAATGCTTTGATGAAAGGGTTCTGGGTTTGTTTCCTTAGAAAACCGTGCATATTGAATGACTGCAGGTTGTGTTCGTGTTCTTTTGGTGATAAAACACAACCGTTGTTTAATTTAAGCGGAGCCCGGGATTTTTCATTTTTACTAAGAACACGATACTCTGAGGCAAATGTTGCCCTACACGTATCATTCAAATCATTTGGTCCGTTCTTATAGCGGTCTACAATGCTCGTCATCCACATCTCCTCTGTGGTAAGATCCCGTGATGTTGCCTTTTGTCTCAAACACCTTTTGGAAGACTCATTTAACTTTCCTGTTGGCACAAACGCAACTTTTCTTGAACATTCCTTCTGATGCATATTTGTCATCTATATACAGATTCTTGAGCACAAACTTCTCTTGTGTAAATAAACACTGCATCTTTGGCACTAGTATTTCCCTCTTTACGTGCTTCTCTTTGTGCATTACCTAACAGCAATCCCATTTCTCTTTCCGACTTTGATATATAAGAAATTATATAGACCACACACGCGTAAGCATCTACCACCACTGACGACGTCTACATTTGCATTCCAACATTTTAAAGTGGTTTGCTATATTGATTGAACCCCACACATTAACTGCCTTTCAACACAACATGTGTATTTCGATTTAATGATTATATGCATCTTCAAAAGTTGTTTGATTATACCTAAATGTCGAAACAAATGTTCCACACTATCATAGTCATTCTCATCTGAAAGAGCCTTCTTGACTGCTGACAATATCTCACTTGCCTGTTCTCTTTTCATTTTTGAATCTTTCTGACCTTGACCTTGAACACAAGCACATATAGCTGAATCATCATTTTCATCTACCTTACACTTACACTTTTTTTTGGCATCACTTTTACCACGACATATAAATGTTCGAGCAGATGCTGGCCAGGGAAAATTAAAACAAGTTTTTGAATGTCGTTTTGAATGTTGTTGCACAGATGTCACAATGTCCAATAATGTGTCATCCTGTGATGGTAATTCACATGTGACATATTTATCGATAAACTGAATGACCTCTTCATCTGTGTTTTATCAATCACTGGGGCAGTCTCTATCCAAAACAGGCAATGAACATGAGGGGAACCACGCTGCTGAAATTCCACACGGTAGAAGTAGTCCTTAATTTTACCTATTGGATGCACTGAAGACATAAGTACCTCCTTTAAAAAACAATGCCACCTGAAATCAAACATTCTAGCCGCAGTTACAGGATTCCGACGCAACAACTCACACCTGTCAGCCCACTGTAATTCTTCAGCTGTCTGTGTTCTTCCTTCCCGTTTCAGAATACTATCAAGAAGATTTTTCCACCGCATATCAGCAGATGAAAATGAGGAAAACCAGGTTGGCACGCCCAGCTGACGAACACAAGCTAGGAGGTCACGTTGCGCTCCTTGCCAAAAAGCTGGTGTACCTCGGATAGGTTTAAAGGAAACGATACCCATCATCAAATTCCAACAGTTTTTTCAAAGATTCTTCATTGTTCAATACATTTTCATCAACTTTTTGAGACACACATCCTCCTCTTCCTTTGCGCAATGCAATCGATACATTTGACATAACCTGTTCAATTTCAGACATGTACTGAGCAAAAATATATATATTCTACATTTTGTGCAAACCTTCCATCAGCATGTAAAATCCGATTATTAAAATACCTTGACAATGTCAATCCGTTGTCTCGACTTTCATGATATGCATTACGTCCCAGTGGAAATAAAACTGGGAAGCATTTGGCTTCATTTCTGAGATCAGAAAGCAATCTTACAGGATTATTTCCTTCTGCTGGTGCCACATTCAATATATTATCGAAATACGGATCTAATGCTTCCTGACCAATGTCAACAGGCATGAGACATGTGTCCTGAAACATGCAATGTTGCTGTCTGTCATGCAAAAGCTCATCTTCACCACAATCTACAGATGCTTCACTATGTTCAACATGTGCATCACTCTCCTTCCTAAAACCTCACTGTGTCTCTACAAAACTCATTTAGCCAAACTTCTTTAAATTCTACATCTTTATAATGCATATTTATCTGTTTTAAACATTTTAATGCTTGTCTTATGTGCATACTGTCAACAAACTGATATTTTATGACCTTTATAAGTTAATTTACGCTTCAATTTAACGGGCAACAAAGATCCTTGCATACTGGAAAAAGGCAACGAACTAGAATCTGCACACGATATTTGCAGGAACACGTCACTGGTCCATGTACTCCATTTTATCCCCCTTTAGGTAGTGCTAACATTTTCATAAACGGTAAATGTAAAGCAATCAAATGTTGTTCTAAGCTATTCAAACATGCAAGTTCTGGTGGAATGGGATCAACTCTTAAGTTGTTTGTCGCACATTCAACTGCCATTTGACCTTTGTTAAGCTTATAATGGCACGTGTAACAAATCCACAGTTTACCTCTAGTTGTATCCAGCCAATGACATGGCGTTACACAGGCTTTATTGCATTTGTGTAAATATTCCTCGGTTATACATTTATCTGCAGTCGAAAGCTGCTCCTTTTTTGTAATATAATAATCTCTTTTACAATTTAAAACCTGATGCTTAAACAACAATCGATGGCTAACAATCGATTTTACTAAATCCAAAAACTGCTGCATAACAAAATCAAACTGTTCTGCTTTTACTTTAATCTGTTGCCTTTCCTGCTTTTAACGTTTCTTATGCACAGGGTTTTGTGATACTTTACTGCGTCCTTTTTTAGATGCAACACATTGTCTCGATACTTTTTCCTGCTCATTAGTCTCTTTCTATGCAACACATTCTCGATACTTTTTCTTGCTCATTTCCTTTAGTCTCTTTCTATGCAACACATTGTCTCGATACTTTTTCTTGCTCATTTCCTTTAGTCTCTTTCTATGTGTAACGGGTATATATATATATATATTATCTAAAAAAAATCATTCTTTGGGGAACTTTTATTTTGACAGGCGGATTGGTTTTGGGCGGAGAGTGGGTGCGTTGATGAAGAAAGGAGAGCACGGGGAAGAAGTACGGAGAGAAAAAAAAGTGAGTGTTGTATTGAGAAGCTCGTCCGATGAAGTAACTTAAATGAAAGTTAAATCGGGGCTTGGTCGAATAAAGGACGACAACAAGTGAATTTTTTCTTTGGGGAGCTGTGTCCCGCGTTTCGTAGTTTTCTTGTGAGTTTGATACGTGAGTCTCATTGCGTTGAACTGCTGGAGTGACGCAGTAATGTTTGGTGAAGGCTACGAGAGAACTGTGAGTGCATTTAAAGTACAAGTTTAGTTTGATTCGTATCGATTGAAGAGATTTTTTTTACATTTTTGTTAAAGTATTGGACTTCTTCCTTGATTGAGAAGCACTCGTACGAACTAATGTTTCCAGACGACTAGTCACGCGCATTCGAGTGTCATTGCACGTGCGGTACGAATTTCAGCTTGCAGTTGGAGCGGAACAGTTTTTTTGAAGATTTGAGTTTAAGACTATTTTGTGTTACCCTGCCATCCAACGACATCTCGGTTTGACATCTCAAGTGGTGTATCTCAGTTTAATACATCCCTGTTGGTTCATTTCATTTTTGATTCACCTCAGTTTGATTCATTCTTTTTTTCGACTCACTTTTGATTCACTCATTTTGTTGGGGACATTTTCATTGAGCTTGAGTGATATTGCTGCGAAAACCTCAAGATGATTTCAACGCACGCTACGTCAGGACAACTCATCTAAGGTCTTCAACCTATTCCTAATTTTTATTTTTTATAATTTTCTTTTGATTCGAGGAACGTTGAACTGTGAGAGTTCAGTTGCATCACAGAAACTAAAGCGAAGTGAGTGAGCACATAAAGGGACATTACACGTGAGTGCTCTTCCAGATGTGAAATGTCATTGTGTATATTGATGTTGTTGTTTTTTTTAATGTGATTGCCTGATTATTTGAAGTTGATCATTTGAAAACTGAAAACTCATCATAAGTGGTGTTTACAAAGTTTTTTCTTATTTCATTTTGAAGTGGAGTTTATCTCTGTACAAGTAAAAAGGTTTGGGCTTTTACATTGAAAAGGATTAAGTTGTAATGAGGAACTTATTTTGTGATTATTATCCCTGAATTTAACACTTGAGTACACGACAGAAGGAAAGACATAGAGAATAAATATTGTTGCATTTGCATACTTACTTCATTGTAGCTTTTTGTTTTAGGCTGTCAAGGAGTAGGGGCGTCTCGGCTACTTTATTAGACCAGGGGAGGGAGGGGTATATTAGACTGCCCCACACATTTTACTTTTACTTCAGGAAGCCAGTGACATTACTTAAGTTGAAGCCTACCCTCATCGGTCTGTACATCCCAGTAGAGTAGAACACAACATACACACATTTAGTGTGTAACGAGATTAAAAGCACTGAAGGCGGGGACTAAGATCTTTTCGTTATTCAGTCTTCCGTGGCAGCACTAATACATTTTCCCCTACAGGACGGGTTAAATACCCGTTACATAAGTGGCGTCACGAACAGGATCCATACTTAGCCTAATTTTTGTTGTTGTAGTATTCTGTCCCAGGTCTCTGAGCAAGAAGAAAAATGGCAGAACTGGAAGAACTGAAGAAGGAGTTCGTGGAAAATGCAAAAGAGATTAGCGGAGCAAGCTGGGGCGTTGGATCATGCCAGAACGGAGCAGCGAGAAGCCCTGTCATTGGCCAGAGCAGTAATGGAGCAGCAAACATCCACTCGTGCAACCCCAGCAACAATCTATATCCCAAGAGATCACAAACTGACCGATTTCACTGGAACTACAAAATCTGGAGAAGGAAGTGTGGAAGAGTGGATTGGTTCTATGAAATCAGCCTTTCGAGTCATGAAGGTGCCAGAAGGAGATCAGGTGGAACTGATAAAGCAGCACTTAAAGGGAGAGGCTAAAGATACTGTGAGGTTCATGATGGAAGAAGTGGATAACAGTGTGGGGTCCATTTTCCAGCTGCTCCAGGAAACCTATGGAGACAAGGTACCTATTGGCACAAGGTTGAAAGACTTTTATGATCGGAAACAAGCTCTTGGTGAGACCATACGCGCCTATGCTTACGATTTACGAGAAAAGCTCCACAAGGTGAAACGCAGAGAGCCCAAACGAGTTCCAGATGAAGAGAGTGTTTTGAAAGAGCAGTTAGTCCTTGGACTGAGGGATGATTTCCTAAGAAGAGAGATGAAACGGAGGGTCAAGGAAGAGCAACGCTTGACTTTTGCACAGCTGATGCAGGACGCCATCACATGGTCTGAGGAAGAGGAAGCACGACCTGAGTGTAACCTGAAGACCCCTGTGCATGCGAGAGTAGCAGTTCACACTACAGTTACAACTGGTGACATTCCATCCTCACTGACATTAGAAAAGTTGCATGAGGCAATAGAGAAGATAGCTGCACGGCAGGAAGAATTGTACAGAATTGTCCATAGTCAAGGGAGAGTCGATCCCCAGCCTGATGTTATGAGGAGGCAGCCTCTGAGAAACAGTGAAGGGCAATATATCTGTTACACATGTGGTCAACCAGGCCACACCAGTCGTCGTTGTAGGCAGTTTAAGGAGCTGGGTAACCGGGGCACCGCGTCATCACAAATGGCGGAAGTATCTGAAGTGTTAAGAGGACCTTCGTTAGGGGACAATGCAAGCACCAGTGGGCCTTCCGTAATCCGGAGCCATACAGCGGATTGGAATGCAGATATAGCACCAGAAACACTAAGGGATAGTGCTTTTGGAGACTGTTTGACAGTGGATGTGAAAATAGCAGGGGTGCCCACCAAATTGACACCGGTTCAGAGGTTACCACATCAGAGTCTCACTTAAACATCAAGCAAGAGATACAGCTTGCGTCTGCTAACTGGGTGCGCCTCACTGCTGCAAACGGACTAGACATTCTGTTCTTGGAACAGGCAGACATAGAGCATGGGAAAGCTTCCAGGGAAGTGTGTTTTCGTGATAACACGAACCCCGATGTGAAGGAGATGAAGGGATTGGCTGGAATTGTAGGGATGAATGTGCTTAGTGAATTGAAAAACTTTGTGCTGTCTGGAAAGGATTTGGATAAGGAGAGCAAAGTGAGCCAACGTGCAGATGCTAATGTCAGACGAGTGATAGCAAAAGTGAAAAAAGATGAAGAACTCTTGGGCCCAGAGGGAAGGATAGGATTTGTTAAGGTGTCTGGGAAGCAAGTTGTGATAATCCCACCCTTAAGTGAGAAGATTGTGGAGGGCCACTGCAGTATACCTCATCAAGTGAAGCATCAAGTGTTGGTGGAGGGCACGGGTTCCGTTACCCTTCCAAAAGGATTGTTGGTAGCCAATGTGCTTGCAAGCCCAGAAAAAGGGAAAGTTCCCGTGCGAGTGTTAAATCTCTGTCAAAAAGCCATCAGGTTGATGCCGAGATCCAGGATTGCAGTTGTGTCTAAGCCTCAAAAAGTAGTCCCAAAGCAGATGGTGGAATTCGAAGAAGAAGATGAGGATGAGTTGCGTGTTAAACGACACGTACAGTGCAGCATAAGAGTGAGAGCCAGCCCGAGCAATTTTCAATTCCAGTTCAGATGAAACCAGGACGGACTGTCTGAGGTGCAACAGGAAGAGCTAAATGCTCTGCTGACACGTTACAGGGATGTTTTCTCCAAGAGTGACGCAGACTATGGCTACACAACACAGTGACACATAGTATACCTACTGGAGATGCTCCAATAAAACAACGCCATCGACGAATCCCACCTCACGTTTTTCAAGAATTTAAGAGACATGTGCAGGATCTTGTCAGTCAGGGGGTACTACGCGAAAGTCGCAGTCCGTGGGCCTCACCTGCAGTCATTGTGATAAAGAAAGACGGAGGTGTTCGTTTCTGCTGCGACTACAGGAGACTCAACCAAGTCACATTTAAGGACGCCTACCCCCTTCCACGTGTGGAGGAATCCTTGGATGCTTTGGGAAATGCACAGTTGTTTTCCACACTGGATCTCACGGCAGGTTATTTTCAAGTGGCGGTCAATGAATCAGATCGGGAGAAGACTGCTGTCACAACTCCGTTCGGGTTGTTTGAGTGGACACGGATGCCGTTTGGTTTATGCAATGCTCCGGCCACTTTTCAGCGATTAATGGGTGCAGCTTTAGGTGATCTGGCTTTGACGTTCTCTTGATCTATCTTGACGATATCATCGTGTTCTCTGTGGATTTCAAGAGCCATTGTGAAAAGTTGGAGCTGGTGTTCTCAAGGTTGCGTCAGCACGGACTGAAGCTGAAACCGAGTAAATGTTTCCTCCTGAGACCAGAGGTCCGGTTCTTGGGACACATAATTTCGTCGAGGGGAGTTCAGGTGGACAAGGACAAGGTTCAGTGCTTGGATGCATGGCCTTCGCCGAAGAATGTTAGGGGGTCAGACAGCTGCTGGGATTTATGAGTTACTATCGTCGGTTTGTCCCAAGATTTGCACAGCTGGCAAAGCCCCTACATGCCCTGGTGGGAAAAGGTAATAAAGGCAAGTCAGCAGAACCGTTTGTCTGGAGTGATGAGTGTCAGTCGGCATTCAGAAAGCTAAAGAGTTGTCTCATGTCACCACCGATTCTGGCTTACCCTAATTTCCAGTGTCCGTTCATACTCACGACGGATGGGAGCCTCAACGGACTTGGAGCAATACTCAGTCAAAAGCAGGGGGGCATTGAACGTGTCATTGCTTACGCAAGCAGAGGTCTAAAGGGATCTGAAAGAAATGACAAGTATTACAGTGCTTTCAAGTTGGAGTTACTTGCCCTTAAGTGGGCAGTAACGGAGAAATTTAAGGAATACCTGATTTTTGCTAAATTTCAGGTTATTACTGACCACAATCCTCTCCGCTACCTGGAGACAGCCAACCTCGGAGCAGTGGGAACAGCGTTGGTCTGCACAGTTAGCAGAGTTCAACTTTGAGGTGTGTTACAAGCCCGGCAGACAGAACATCAATGCTGACGTTCTTTCTAGGATTCCATGGGGTTTGGAACCCGAGGAGAATGACAATGGAAAAGACTTCATTCGGTTGACATCAGACGAGGTACGGGCATGCCTGTGGCCAGGAAAGGAAGAAGTTGACAAGTCTGTTGTTCGAGTTGCCACACAAGCAGCCATAAGGAAGGGTGTTGATGGTTATAGCTGGCCATCCATCAAAGAGCAACAGAGGAAGGATCCTTGTATAGCACCTGTGTACAACGCTGTACTTGAAAACAGGAGGATAATGAAACGTACGTTCCGGGACATGGAAACCCAGCAAAAAAAAACTAGCTAGACAGTTGGAGCGTTTGAAATTAAGACATGAAGTGCTGTTCCGGGTGATTACGGATCCAAGAGACGGAGAAGAAATTTGGCAGTTGGTAGTGCCTGAGTCTCTACAGGAGAAAGTGTATAAGGGAGTTCATGAACATGGAGGACATTTTGGTAGCAGGAGTACATTAGAGCAAATGCGACAGAGTTATTATTGGCCCTCAATGGCAAATGAAGTACAAACGTGGGTAACCCAGTGTCGCAGATGTACCTTAGCTAAGGATGTATTCCCCAGGATTCGTGCTCCTATGACCTGTACCAACGTAACCGCACCTCTAGAAGTGCTTGCCATGGATTACACTGTGCTGGAGAGATCAGCAGGGGGTTACGAGAATGTTCTAGTCCTACAGACATGTTTACAAGATTTACTGTGGCAGTCCCGACGAAAAATCAGACAGCAATTACCACCGCCAAGGCTCTCGTACGACACTGGTTTGTCTGCTATGGGTGTCCTGCCCGATTGCACTCGGACCAAGGCAGATGTTTCGAGGCAAGCGTTATAAAGGAGCTCTGTAAATTGTATGGAATCAGCAAGAGTCGCACCAGTCCTTATCATCCACAAGGGAACGCGCAGTGCGAAAGGTTTAATCGCACGATGCACGACATGCTGCGAACATTGCCTGCGGAAAAGAAGAAGGATTGGAAAACTTACCTGCCTGAACTTGTGATGGCCTACAATAGCCATGTTCATTCATCGACCGGTTACTCCCCATTTTATTTAATGTTTGGACGGGACGCAAGGCTGCCCATGGATGTCCTAGGAGGGAAAGACCTAACTGATGATGAGGCAGATGATCTAGATGAGTGGGTAAAGAATCACCATGAACGCCTGAGGACTGCAGTGGAGACGGCAAAGATAACTGCTCAAGAAGCTTCCAGGAGAAGGAAGAGGGTCTATGACCGCAGGGTTTCAGGTGCGCTCATTAGACCTGGTGACAGAGTATTGTTGCGCAACCACAAGTTTAGGGGACGAAACAAAATCCAAGATAAGTGGGAGTCTGTACCGTATTTGGTAGTGCAGCAAAATCACGCAGGTTTACCAGTCTTTACTGTACGTCCTGAGCAGGGAGGTTCCACAAAGGTCGTTCACAGAGATCAGTTGAGACATTGTACTTTCTCCTCACCCACAAGGCAGGGTACACATGCGAGAAGAGAAAAAGAATTGCCAGACTCAGACTCACGAGACATTGTTTACATTCCATATACTACATGCTTACCGGGGGAAGCCGAGGGTGGAGTGGTATGTGTAGAGAGTGATGTAGCTGGGAGTGAGAGAGTAGACACAGGTCAAGATGAGGAATCTGAAGACTCTGAGATTTCAGTTGCTGACACTAGTGGGGTACCTGATCTTAGACGTTCAAAGAGAGGAAACCAGGGTAGATTGCCTGAAAGGTATAAGGATGATTACATTCTGAAATAAGAGTCTAGAAAGTTCTGTAACTTTAAGGGTATTGGGAGAAAACGTCATGTACAATGTGATGTCTTTCTAATATATATATATTTTTTTGTGTTTCAGAGATGAGCCTGCTGGAGATGTCGATGGCGTGGCAGGGTTTAGCAGGGGGGAATGTAACGGGTATATATATATATATATATTATCTAAAAAAATCATTCTTTGGGGAACTTTTATTTTGACAGGCGGATTGGTTTTGGGCGGAGAGTGGGTGCGTTGATGAAGAAAGGAGAGCACGGGGAAGAAGTACGGAGAGAAAAAAAAGTGAGTGTTGTATTGAGAAGCTCGTCCGATGAAGTAACTTAAATGAAAGTTAAATCGGGGCTTGGTCGAATAAAGGACGACAACAAGTGAATTTTTTCTTTGGGGAGCTGTGTCCCGCGTTTCGTAGTTTTCTTGTGAGTTTGATACGTGAGTCTCATTGCGTTGAACTGCTGGAGTGACGCAGTAATGTTTGGTGAAGGCTACGAGAGAACTGTGAGTGCATTTAAAGTACAAGTTTAGTTTGATTCGTATCGATTGAAGAGATTTTTTTTTACATTTTTGTTAAAGTATTGGACTTCTTCCTTGATTGAGAAGCACTCGTACGAACTAATGTTTCCAGACGACTAGTCACGCGCATTCGAGTGTCATTGCACGTGCGGTACGAATTTCAGCTTGCAGTTGGAGCGGAACAGTTTTTTTTGAAGATTTGAGTTTAAGACTATTTTGTGTTACCCTGCCATCCAACGACATCTCGGTTTGACATCTCAAGTGGTGTATCTCAGTTTAATACATCCCTGTTGGTTCATTTCATTTTTGATTCACCTCAGTTTGATTCATTCTTTTTTCGACTCACTTTTGATTCACTCATTTTGTTGGGGACATTTTCATTGAGCTTGAGTGATATTGCTGCGAAAACCTCAAGATGATTTCAACGCACGCTACGTCAGGACAACTCATCTAAGGTCTTCAACCTATTCCTAATTTTTATTTTTTATAATTTTCTTTTGATTCGAGGAACGTTGAACTGTGAGAGTTCAGTTGCATCACAGAAAAAAAAGCGAAGTGAGTGAGCACATAAAGGGACATTACACGTGAGTGCTCTTCCAGATGTGAAATGTCATTGTGTATATTGATGTTGTTGTTTTTTTTAATGTGATTGCCTGATTATTTGAAGTTGATCATTTGAAAACTGAAAACTCATCATAAGTGGTGTTTACAAAAGTGTTTTTCTTATTTCATTTTGAAGTGGAGTTTATCTCTGTACAAGTAAAAAGGTTTGGGCTTTTACATTGAAAAGGATTAAGTTGTAATGAGGAACTTATTTTGTGATTATTATCCCTGAATTTAACACTTGAGTACACGACAGAAGGAAAGACATAGAGAATAAATATTGTTGCATTTGCATACTTACTTCATTGTAGCTTTTTGTTTTAGGCTGTCGAGGAGTAGGGGCGTCTCGGCTACTTTATTAGACCAGGGGAGGGAGGGGTATATTAGACTGCCCCACACATTTTACTTTTACTTCAGGAAGCCAGTGACATTACTTAAGTTGAAGCCTACCCTCATCGGTCTGTACATCCCAGTAGAGTAGAACACAACATACACACATTTAGTGTGTAACGAGATTAAAAGCACTGAAGGCGGGGACTAAGATCTTTTCGTTATTCAGTCTTCCGTGGCAGCACTAATACATTTTCCCCTACAGGACGGGTTAAATACCCGTTACATATGCAACACATTGTCTCGATACTTTTTCTTGCTCATTTCCTTTAGTCTCTTTCTATGCAACACATTGTCTCGATACTTTTTCCTGCTCATTTCCTATAGTCTCTTTCTATGCAACACATTGTCCCGATACTTTTTCTTGCTCATTTCCTTTAATCTCTTTCTATGCAACACATTGTCTCGATACTTTTTCTTGCTCATTTCCTTTAATCTCTTTCTATGCAACACATTGTCCCGATACTTTTTCTTGCTCATTTCCTTTAGTCTCTTCTATACATTGTCTCGATACTTTTTCTTGTTTCCTTTAATCTCTTTCTATGCAACACATTGTCCCGATACTTTTCTTGCTCATTTCCTTTTATCTCTTTCTATGCAACACATTGTCTCGATACTTTTTCTTGCTCATTTCCTTTAGTCTCTTTCTATGCAACACATTGTCTCGATACTTTTTCTTGCTCATTTCCTTTAGTCTCTTTCTATGCAACACATTGTCCCGATACTTTTTCTTGCTCATTTCCTTTAATCTCTTTCTATGCAACACATTCTCTCGATACTTTTTTTTGCTCATTTCCTTTAGTCTCTTTCTATGCAACACATTGGTACGGGAACTGTTCTGTTGCTGAGCGCAAGGCACTGCAGCGGGTGGTGAAAACAGCCCAGCGCATCACAGGGACTACACTCTCTTCCATTGAGGACATCCAGAAGAAACGCTGTCTGCGTCGAGCTCGCAGCATTCTCAAGGACTCCTCTCACCCCGCTCATAGACTGTTTACTCTCCTGCCTTCCGGTAGGCGCTTCAGGTGCCTCCGGACAAGAACCAGCAGACTAAGAAACAGCTTTTTTCCCAGAGCTGTTTCATTATTGAACTCTGCCCCCCACTGATTCCACTACCCCTCATAACTTTAACTTTAATGCTGCTATTACATTGCTTACATTGCAATACAGGGCTGCCATGCATGACTGAACTGTACACACCAGTACTTCATGTATCTGCTCTACCGGACTGTTTACACACACATAGCATCATTTGCACTCTATACTGCTCACTTGCACTAATGGACTACTCTCATAACTGCATTACCCCATCCACTGCACTGTAACTTCAATAACTGCATTACCTCATCTACTGCACTGTAACTTCAATAACTGCATCTACTCATCTACTGCACTGTAACTTCAATAACTGCATTAACTCATCTACTGACTGTAACTTTGCATCTACTCTACTGCACTGTAACTTCAATAACTGCATTAACTCATCTACTGCACTGTAACTTCAATAACTGCATTACCTCATCTACTGCACTGTAACTTAACTGCATTAACTCATCTACTGCACTGTAACTCTATTAACTGCATCTACTCATCTACTGCACTGTACTGAACTGCACTACTCATCATTACTCTGCACTGTAACTCTATTAACTGCATCTACACATCTACTGCACTGTAACTCTATTAACTGCATTACCTCATCTACTGCACTGTAACTCTGCATCTACTCATCTACTGCACTGTAACTCTATTAACTGCATTACTCATCTACTGCACTAACGCACTCATCTACTGCACTGTAACTCTATTAACTGCACTAACTCATCTACTGCACTGTAACTCTATTAACTGCATCTCATCTACTACTGCATCTACTGTAACTCACTGCTGCACTGTAACTCTATTAATGCATCTACTCATCTACTGCACTGTAACTCTATTAACTGCATTACTCATCTACTGCACTGTAACTCTATTAACTGCATTACCTCATCTACTGCACTGTAACTTCAATAACTGCATTAACTCATCTACTGCACTGTAACTCTATTAACTGCACTAACTCATCTACTGCACTGTAACTTTCATAACTGCATTACCTCATCTACTGCACTGTAACTTAATAACTGCATTACTCATCTACTGCACTGTAACTTCACTGCATTACCTCATCTACTGCACTGTAACTTCAATAACTGCATTAACTCATCTACTGCACTGTAACTCTATTAACTGCATCTACTCATCTACTGCACTGTAACTTTCATAACTGCATTACCTCATCTACTGCACTGTAACTTCATAACTGCATTACTCATCTACTGCACTGTAATTCATAACTGACACTGCACTAACTCTACTGTAACTTAACTCTAACTGCATTAACTCATCTACTGCACTGTAACTTCAATAACTGCATTAACTCATCTACTGCAACTCATTAACCATCTCATCTACTGCACTGTAACTCTAACTGCATCTACTTGCAACTCTATTAACTGCATTACCTCATCTACTGCACTGTAACTCTATTAACTGCATTACCTCATCTACTGCACTGTAACTTCAATAACTGCATTAAACTCATCTACTGCACTAACTCTATTAACTGCATTAACTCATCTATGCACTGTAACTTTCATAACTGCTACTCATCTACTGCACTGTAACTTCACTCATACTGCACTGTAACTGCATCTCATCTACTGCACTGCTGCCTAATCTACTGCACTGGTAACTGCATTACTCATCTACTGCACTAACTCTATAACTGCATCATCTACTGCACTGTAACTCTATTAACTGCATACCTCATCTACTGCACGTAACTCTATTAACTGCATCTACTATCTGCACTGTAACTCTGCATTACCTCATCTACTGCACTGTAACTCTAACTGCATTAACTCATCTACTGCACTGTAACTCTAACTGCATTAACTCATCTACTGCACTGTAACTGTGCACTGTAACTCTATTAACTGCATCTACTCATCTGCACTGACTCATCTACTGCACAGTAACTCTATTAACTGCATACTCATCTACTGCACTGTAACTTATAACTGCATCTACTCATCTACTGCACTGTAACTCTATTAACTCATTACCTCATCTACTGCTGTAATCAATAACTGCATTAACTCATCTACTGCACTGTAACTCTGCACTACTCATCTATGCACTGTAACTGCATTACCTCATCTACTGCACTGTAACTTAACTGCATTAATCTATGCACTGTAACTCTATTAACTGCATCTACTCAACTCACTGTAACTGCATTAACTCATCTACTGCACTGTAACTAACTGCACGCATTTCTGACATCATTTCCAGCAACAACAGGCACCTGCAACTTTTCTGAACAAATGCATGCTTTCACATCATTCTTACTTTTGATGGCTCTTGGTGTGCGACGCATACGAAAACTCTTCTTTCTCGGCATCTGCAATGAAGAGAAAAGGTTTTCAAATGAATGAAAGATGACAAGCAAAGACAAATTATAGCACAATCAAAAATTTATTTTAAATTATTTTAAAATTGATGAGCTCCACAATAGTATATTTTTTTTTTAATAAAGGCAATTGGAAGATCCACTAAACACTTGGCATAAACAAGAACGGGTATATAGGAGATGTACGGTATAACAAAATGATATATACTGGTAGCGTGAGTCAAAATATGCCAAAAAAATAGAATATAATGTCCAAACAATATTAAACAAACTCCTAAAACGAAACAAAATACAGCAAAAAAAGATTTAAAAAGATGGCAATTGGTGTTTGTACTGTTGTACAGCAGGTGCCGCTGTTACACACCTTTAGAAAAAGTACAGAATCTCTGAACCTGAACATATATATTTGATCTGTTTTTAATCATTGTTCTAAGTCTAATCTGGGTGAATCTTACTCTATAAAATTTGAATTATCTCAGCTATTTTATCAAACCGAAGCATTTTTTAAGAAACCTACCCACATCTAAGGGGTGTTTAAAAAAAGAACAATTGAAGATCAAAGAATATGGATTATTTAGTTCAAAAGCAGAGAATCTGTTGCTTCATTTGATATATTGTTTGTCCATACATTTTTTTAAAGAAAATGTAATGTGAGCCATCGAAATTTACGGAGAATGTTAAAAATTGCTGGTGCTGGCTTGGCAAAGTTTTTTAAAAGGCTGGCGGGGAAAGAGTTGAGCAACTTTAACTTGCCCTTGGAAACAACAAGTATATGTTAGCGGTATATTCTGTTTAAACAATGAAATAAGTTTAACTAGTCAACCAACCAAGTACATTCAGTTTATTAGATTTTCATTATACAACATTTTGTCGAACACTGTTATTACAATGTAAAATCACAACGCAACTGCCCTGTTTCACAGACAGTTGTCCACTAGACACTTGGCATAAACAAGAACAGGTATATAGGAGATGTAATGTATAACAAAATCTTAAATAACAGTAGCATGAGTCAAAATATGCAAAATAATGTAATAAAAATATAGAATATTATGTCCAAACGATATTAAACAATACCCAAAACTGAACAAAATACAGCAAAAATGATCTCAAAAGATTGGTGCCTTCCTTATAAAAATAAGATTGGAGGCAGATGATGGCATTCATACACCAATAAAAAGATTTGAGACAGCTTACTTATATGGGAAGCATGGAAATGCCTATGCCACATTTAATCACATCCAACTGATGTTAAGCATTTCACCTGTGCCCAATTACACAATCTCCACCTCCCATTGGGCATAATACCACACACAAATGATTAACTGTCTACCAGGTACAGGGTTGATAATGCACTCAAGCTATGTACAAAACTGCTACCTATCCCACAAAATATTTATGAATTACCTGATATCTGAACGAACACATATATTTCCTTCATTCAATCTGCTTAACACACAAAACACCATCTAAATGGATGAATTATCCCCTGAACACACATTGACAGAGTCCTCAAGAATCATAAACATCAAACTAAAAACAACAAAGAAACTACATAACTTTTATCAGATGGGGAAGAAAAACAATACTTAAATATTAAATCAATTACATTTTATTACAAAGAAGGTGTACATTCTAGTGTTTACAATGTTATTCATATGTGCTTGTTCAACGCACGTACTTCCATAGGAATGTATCAAATGTATTCTTGTGTCTATTTCTCTGAACAATAAGCACAAACATCAATAAAATCAACTGATCATATTAAGGTCACCATGCAATCAAACAGGAACATTCTAAATGTTTACACGGTGTTTCAGTGATGATTATAAATGATTTATCTGTGCACACTTAATTCATCTGCACTTGTAATCTTTGATCAAAAACATTTAAGCTCCTCCCCCCTCTCCACAAAGGCTTTTCATCACTGGACAGTCATTATAGTTTTATCACTTTTTTGTTGCTGACGTAGTGCGGTGAAGAATTGTTGTTGAGTGGGTTTAAAACATTTTAAGTTCCATCTACACCAAAATCTGATTCTGTAAACTGAATACACAACTTATGAACCGGTGACTTCATTGCTCTGTGAAATTAAATTCATTACCTAATATAGTTAACTTAACTCTTTCCCCGCCTCCGAGTTATCTCATTTAAAAATCAAGAGTTCCCTGCTAAAGACGAATTATTACAACAATTGGTTTTGTTCTGTTACACACACCTTTGGAAATGGTAACAGAATCACTGAACCTAGAACTCATTCATATATTGTCTGTTTTTGATGACTGGTCTGAGTATAATCTAGGTGGATCTTTGACCATACATTTGTAATTATCAAAGCAGTTTAATCAAAGTGATGCATTTTTGAAGAAATGTGAAAATGTTAAAAAAGGCTGGTGCTGGCTGACAACGTTCCTTATAAAAGACATGTGGGGAACAAGTTAAGCAAAAAAAAAAATTTTTTTCAATTTACACATGCCTCGGGTAAACTTTAAATCTACACATTTTGCCAAGACTAGGCTTAGTTAGTTAAATTAAGATATTTATGTCGCTTTTATAAAAATGCCTTAGAAGGTACTGTGGTTACTGTTATTTGTACATTTATTTATATATAAAATTATATACATTTAAGAGCCATAGCTTAAACATACCCACCTCAAAACAATCGAACAAGCATAATGGCGTTTCAGACGTAAACAAACCTAATGACGCAACCAGTCTCGCAACAAGCAAATAGAAGTCAACCACGGGCATTTTTTATAACACACACCAAAAACAGTATGAAATCAAGAACAATTTGCGTTGCATTCAAAGTCTTCATAGCCAAATATATCAAACACAATAGGTTTTAATCACCGACGATGCACTGAGTTTAGCGTGTGATAATCGTAGCATGACAGTCAATAGAATTGTTCGTCTCGATGCGTTTCTGCAAGATCCGACAGGGCCAAATGGCGTTTCGGACGAAAACGAACGTAAAGACGAAACCAGTCATGAGACATATTATATAATAAACAAACAGTTAAATTCAGTTGTGGGGACTAAAGTGTGCGCATAAAAAAATGAATAAATTCACGCGAAATACCATGTACCACATTAATGATGTGGAAATTAGATCAGAATACACCTCTGGAGGCAAGACCTTTGAAAGCAAATTCAAATCACCGCCGTTGAATGGAATAAAAGTCTTGAGCGATTAGACTTAAGCCAATCACTTCAAATCGCATCCTTTGAATGAAAAAACAAGTCTAGAGCCAAGACTTAAACAAGCGATTTCAAATCACTTCCATTCAAGGAATTAAATGTGTGTCTCAAGCCGATGTAAATGACAAATCAGTAGAAAATGAGCACATCGACTTTCAAACTAAATATAATCTGTTTTAACACATTTGAGAGCTTTTGCTTAAAAGACTTGTACATGACCGTTTAAAAACATAGTATTTTTCTATGCTTGCATTAAAAATATGCCCAATATATCAACTGCCCAATATCAGTGGAATTATTTGAAACAGTTCCATCATTTAGCAACCACTCGACTATAATAACTTTTACAATTATATTATGATTCATCTGAAAACTGTGAATACACCATCTACAATGTATATCGTCTACCACGTAGATGCCCTTACAAAAACTATTATTTTACTTAAATAACGAATAACCTTATTGACTACAAAATACATTGAAAACGTTCGAGAATTTGAATAATCAATCAATCCAAATAATGTTACAATACCTTAAAAATGTAAACACGTTTGGACTTATAACCTCTTTAATTGCTATTTTGGCCACTCAGACGACTTTAAATAATACACATAATTTGGTTACAAGTACTTAACAGTGAAATGGTGGCTAATTTTGCTTTTATTTCTAAGCAAGCAATGAAAATGGAGCAATACAATAATATTTAAAACTTTTCCTATTTACATTTAAACTACTATTTTTAAATAAGACCGTAAAAAATCACTGCACATCACTCAGTCTCAAAATGCACACACCTTATTATATAACAATACTTTCAGTTACAAAAATACAAATACAAAAATTATTCAAACATATACACATTTAAAAAACAAATGGATATCCCTTCTTCACTCGTTCGCTGTCCCTGTTACCGACGCATCTTCTTCTCCAACTAACACATTGTCTTCTGGCATATCAGCGAGATCTAAAAACGAAACACTTTTAAATTACTAAAAAGCGTGATACATATAAAATACACCTTGAAATATAGTGAAAAGTAAGTTCATATACCATTTCCCCAAAAATCTTTCAAAGCTTTTAACTCCTCCAGCTCCGCATTCAGCCGCTCATTCTTCTTTTTAGCTGTTGCCAACTCTTCTCAAGAATGAATTTTCTCCTTTCATTGCACCTAATCTCCTCATGACTGTTACCCCAAGCTCTGTGACGTCCTGCTTGACTCTGTTTCTCGGATTTGTCTCATCCACAGCCGAATACTAAACAAAGCAACACATAATATCACATGAAAGTTGTAACCACACACGTCACTCTTCAAAATAACATACATATATAACAGAATACTTACTGCTAACAATCGAAACCTATCCCTCAGTGTCCCAAATTCCTCTCCATCGACAAAGGGGATTTTAGATGGGCTACTGTTTGCCATTCTTAAACAGACATGAGAAACACTGCCAGTCGAAAGACATGTTTACGTTAAAAGCACACATACCTTTTAGTCTCTAAACAAAGTCGAAGTAAGATACAGCTGGAATTCAACTGGCAGTAATGAGAACATCTTGCAAACATTATCTTATATACACTAAACTAAAACGCCCATTACTAGAATAAACCTTTAAAGCTCCACCCATAACCCCGCCTCTAAATTAAACGTCACTGATTCAAAACCAGATCGTAAATGTATGAATGGGACCGCATAAATTTTTTCTTGCCGTGGGATTGCTGGTTTTAGTACATAACATTCTTACATATTTTTTAACATGTAACAACACACAAACCACAATAACATAAATATAACATAAAAGATCTAGAATTTAATTCGTTCACTATACAGGCTACCATGCATTCTTACAACGATCCAGCATCATGACATCATGAACGTGCATACGTACATTACGTGCCAGGCTCCAGCTATATTGGAAACGTCCGCCATGTTTGCTTCGAGTGATTTATGTGAGAAAAGTTTGGCAGTATTTCACAACTTGATTATATTTCGATGTATAACCAAAACAGAGATATATTCCTTTTGGAAATATGCTATGGGATCGTCTGTGAAGAGATTTGAGCTGAAACGCGCAATGACGCGCTCTGTGCGAGGACGACCTCGCTTTTCAACGTTATATCGAATCTTCTGGCAGGCTAATCTGGTGAGTAATATGTTTCAATCGCCATATTTGACTGTTGTGTTATTGTTATTTTTTTCATCAAACCTCTTAAGTTTCTTAGCAGTAAATATGTCTTGTGCATGCGGAAGACAGTGTTTGATTTGAGGCCCAAAACAGCGAGCTCAATTGCATAGTGTTGTATGTTAAAGTGAGTGCGGAGTTTGTCCAATAGGGGGAGGTTATTGCATTGGGGGTGTGGGTTGTAAGCACCGTTAAAAGAAAAGAAGAGCTCGTAGTAAGGGCGCTTGTATGTGTCTTGTTTGCTGTCCAGATGGATCCTAAAGAAAGAAAGACCATAACGAAGTTTCGTTCTCTTGGAGTTTATTCAATTGTATTTGAGATACAACATATGGCGACGAGGATGAAAGTCGCATTGCTGGATCAGTTATTTCCTGAAGGCAAGTAAAAAGTAGGACGCCGAGCTCAAGGAAGTTAAAGCTACAACCTGACTTACTGATTGATTGAGCAGAACAATGGCTGGTATGGTGGGATCCGTAACACCATTTGATAATAAGTTGCAATCATGGGAAGAGTATTGCGAAATATTGAACCATTTCTTCGTGGCAAATGATGTGGAAGAACCAGAAAAAAAACGAGCCATATTATTAAGCGGTGTGGGAGCGCAAACATATACACTGATGAGGAATTTATTGAGTCCTGAAAAACCCGGAACAAAGAGTTATGAGGAAATGGTGAGTTTGCTGAAAAATCACTTTAATCCGAAGCCCAGTGAAATAGTGCAAAGGTGGAAATTTAATTCACGTAATAGGCACCCTGATGAAAGCATAGTGGAATATGTGGCGGAACTGAGAAAGCTGGCACAAGATTGTAATTTTGGAGACACACTCACAGTGATGCTGAGAGACAGATTAGTTTGTGGTGTTAATGATGATGGCATACAACGGAGATTATTGGCTGAGGATGGACTGACATTTGAGACGGCGCTAAGAAAAGCTCAGGCTATTGAAGTTCCTAATAAGGATATGGCTGACATGCACAAAGATAAAGGAAGTCGACTTAGCACCACTGTTTTTAAAGTGGATATCGGAGAACAAAGTAAGTTGAGTGATACAGGAATGTGTTATCGATGTGGTGGGAATAACCATGGACCAAAAGACTGTAGATTTTCCAAAGAAAATGTTACAAGTGTGGAAAGATAGGGCATGTGAAAAGAGTGTGTAGAATGAAACCCCAAGAAACTGGTAATGATAAAAGCTGGGAAGCAGGCAAATGGGGTCGAGGACAGCAAACAGGACACATACAAGTGCCCTTACTACGAGCTCTTCTGTTCTTTTAACAGTGCTTACAACCCACACCCCCAATGCATCACCTCCCCCTATTGGACAAACTCTGCACTCACTTTAACATACAACATTCCCTCCCACTTAACTCAGAGGAAAATCTTTCCCCCTAGAACCACTTCAAGAATAATATATATATTAAACAATACTCTAAGTTTGTGTCACAAAGTCTTTAAGGTATGCGGGTGGCTTCCTCTCTCTGACTGAACGTCGTAGACGTACAGAAAGTGCACTTTCAGTTCTCAGTTCTCTCTTTAAAAAAAAAAAAGTAAGACGTCATGTGGATCAATTATTCAGTCAACAAAAAGGGAAATGATGACTAAACAATTCCAAGCTGCTCAGGGTGCTGAACCTTATGATACTGGTGTAGTGTCAGTGGACACTGAGATGGAAGTACCAGAAGCTCTCAGTAGGTCAACAACACTTGAAGGAAGCCCCACGGTAAATAGTAGAGAGACTGAGAGTTCGCAAATGGAAGATCAAAGAAATCAACGGACAGAGTTGCCCAGGATGCCTTAAATGAGTCCAATGATTGAGAGAACTGAGAATTGAAAGTGCACTTTCTGGACGTCTATGACGTTCAGTCAGAGAGAGGAAGCCACCAGCATATCTTAGACTTTGTGACACAAACTTAGAGTATTGTTTAATATATATATTATTCTTGAAGTGGTTCTAGGGGGAAAGATTTTCCTCTGAGTTAAGTGGGAGGGAATGTTGTATGTTAAAGTGAGTGCGGAGTTTGTCCAATAGGGGGAGGTAATGCATTGGGGGTGTGGGTTGTAAGCACTGTTAAAAGAACAGAAGAGCTCGTAGTAAGGGCGCTTGTATGTGTCCTGTTTGCTGTCCAGATGGATCCTAAAGAAAGAAAGACCATAACGAAGTTTCGTTCTCTTGGAGTTTATTCAATTGTATTTGAGATACAACACATAGTTTGCGACAAATCTCTTTGAAACACCTCCTTCATAGTTGAATTTCTGTCTGTTGTTAAGTTTAAAGATAAAACAAACGCCCTTTCTTGCGTTAACAAACTTAAAACGTAGTTTAACCTAACGTAGTAGATATGTTTCAAGTAAAATGTAAAAATAGACCGTTTTATCAAAGTTTATTATTATCAGTCCACAGATTCTTCTAACGATCTGAGATTGTGCTACTTCCTGTCACCATTTGGCCACCAGGGGTCGCCTGGGGGTCATGTTCACCTTTGATTTGTTTATTGTTTGCACCTGTGCCTTGTTTGTTTGAGCGTATTTATACACCCTGTTTTGCCCTTAGTCCCTCGCTCTAAGTTTGTATGTTACTGCCCGTTCTTGATTACGGTGAGCTCAGTTTTCCTCTTATTCTCGAGATTACCTTTTGTGGATTTACCCTTTTGAGGATTATTTTTGATATTGATTTTTGCTTGATGGATTATCTTTTTGTTTGACCATTAAATCCTTTTTGCAAGCATCTTTGTGTCTGCCTCACCTTTTGGGTTCAAACACTTTCCAGTGGCTCAGTTAGGAAAGTTACTGCTTTCCACGTTGACGGCCCGAGTTCGAAACCGGGCCCTGACAGAAACTTAGAGCCATCATGAACCCAGAGGCAGTCAGTCTCGAGAATCTTCTAGCCACGCTGTCTCGTCAGGAGAGATGGTCCAACACCATGCAGCCGTGCTGGGCCAACAAGAACAGGGAAACATTCACAACTTCTGTCAGAGATGCTGACATCCATCAGGGAGATAAGTGCTCGGATTCCACTAACCACCCTTCCGGCACCAGTCCCTCCAGTCCGAGTTCCTGTGGAGGTTAATCCCATGGCTGAACCTCGTCTTCCACCCCCGCAGCGGTTCTCAGGTGATCCTCGTGCCTGCAAGGGCTTCCTCACCCAATGCTCTCTCTCTTTCGAGCTACAACCTTCTTCATTTCTCACCGACCGATCCAAGATTGCCTACATAATCACCCTACTGTCAGATAAAGCCCTGGCCTGGGCTACTGCTGTATGGGAGACCCAAAGTCCCTTTTGTGCCTCATACGTAGCAATTTCTGAAGAGTTCAAGCGAGTGTTTCAGGAAGCTGTTAGTGGTCCGGAGACGACGAAACAACTTCTCACACTCCGGCAATTCCGCACGATAGCAGCGGCCAGTGGCTGGAATGACGAGGCACTCACGGTGTGCTTCCTGAAGGGTCTTTCAGGCACCATCCAGGATGAGTTGGCTACTCGGGAACCACCGGATAGTCTCGAGACTCTCATCAAACTAGCCTCACGCATAGACCACCGTCTAAGAGAGCGAGAGCAAGACCGGAGATTATTCACTCCAGCACCCGCTCTTCCCAGTTTCGAGTCTTTACCACTTTTTGACCCGAGTCCTACCCGAGAGAGACCGTCGGATGAGGGAACGATGTTGTCTTTACTGCGGCAAACCGGGCCATTTTCGCACCACGTGTCCTGAGATCCAGGGAAACGCCCGGCCCCGTACAGACCGGGAGGGGCTGTAAGGGGAGACACCACTTCCTCCCATCCGTCCAACCCGTTTGCTCCTTCCAGTCACCCTTTCCTGGGACAACCGGGAATTCTCACTTCAAGCTCTGGTGGACTCTGGAGCCGCAGGGAATTTCATGGACGGTAGCTGGGCGCAGGAGAATAGCGTTCCCTTAAGCCTTCTCACAGATACCATCAGAGTGAACACGTTGGATGGGAGTCCTCTGGGTTCTGGACTAGTCACTCATGCCACTGCTCCTCTGAGACTCTCAGTTTCACAACACCAGGAAACAACAACTTTCCACCTCATTTCATGTTCAAAGTTTCCCCTTGTACTGGGTTACCCCTGGCATCGCGATCACAACCCTGTCATCGACTGGTCTGTGGGATTGATCAAGCAGTGGGGTCCTACATGTCAAGCCACCTGTGTTTTTTCGAGTTCCTCAAGTTCCTCTCTCGAGTCTTCAGAGCCCATTGATCTGTCCCGTGTCCCCGAATGTTACCATGATCTCAAGCTGGTGTTTAGTAAACAGAGGGCTGCCACGCTACCACCCCATAGGCCATATGACTGCTCCATTGACCTGCTTCCTGGCACCTGTCCTCCCAGGGGCCGGATCTTCTCGCTGTCCCCTCCTGAACGTACGGCCATGGACACTTATATCAAAGACGCACTGGCTGCAGGTATCATCCGATCCTCTACTTTACCCGCTGGAGCAGGGTTCTTTTTTGTGGCCAAGAAAGATGGGGGATTACGTCCGTGCATTGACTACCGGGGGCTCAATGCAATCACTGTCCGGAACCGCTATCCGCTTCCCCTCATGGCCACGGCATTCGAACTGTTACAGGGGGCAACCATTTTTACCAAGCTTGATCTACGGAACGCCTACCACCTTGTACGGATCAGACACACCGACGAGTGGAAGACGGCCTTCAACACACCTACTGGCCACTACGAATATTTAGTGATGCCCTTCGGCCTGACCAACGCCCCGGCCGTCTTTCAAGCGCTCATCAATGATGTGCTCCGGGACATGCTGAACCTCTTTGTGTTCGTCTATTTAGATGACATCTTTATCTTCTCGAGCTCCCTTCAGGAACATATGGTGCATGTCGGAAAGGTGCTTAAACGGCTTATGGATAGCCACCTTTATGTGAAACCTGAGAAGTGTGAGTTCCATTCCACCCGAGTGCAATTTCTGGGATTCGTAGTGGAACCTGGTCATATCCAGATGGATCCCAAGAAGGTTGAAGCGGTAGCGGAATGGCCCACCCCTAAGAACGTTAAAGAGGTTCAACGCTTTATCGGGTTCATCAACTTCTACCGTAAGTTAATAAAGAACTTCGCCTCGGTGGCAGCTCCGCTCTCAGCACTAACCAAAGGTAACAACAAGAGGTTTCAGTGGAACATAGAAGCGCAGACGGCTTTTCAGAGGCTCAAACAATGTATTCTCTCCGCTCCCATTCTTATACTTCCACAACGGACAAGCCATTCGTGGTGGAGGTTGATGCCTCCGAAGTCGGGGTTGGGGCTATCCTGTCCCAGAGGGGAGAGGACAAGAAGCTTCACCCATGTGCTTTCTTCTCACACCGGCTCACATCTGCTGAGAGGAATTATGACGTGGGATATCTGGAACTTCTCGCAGTCAAGCTGGCGTTGCAAGAGTGGAGACATTGGCTCGAGGGGGCTTCGCAACCATTTCAGGTGCTCACGGACCACAGAAACCTGGAATACATGAAGCAGGCTAAGCGGTTGAATACGAGACAAGCTAGATGGTCATTATCTTTTAATCGTTTCCAGTTCATTCTTACCTATCGACCCGGGTCCAAGAACTTGAAACCAGACGCCTTATCTCGAGTATACGCTCCTACAGCCGCACTTTGGAGTTCATTCGACGGAGGTTCTGGTGGCCCGATATCGTGGACGATGTTAACACCTTCGTCAAGGCCTGTTCTGTCTGCAGTCGGGGCAAATCATCCCATCTTCGCCCTCAAAGGACTCCTCCATCCGTTACCCATCCCTCACCGACCATGGTCACACATCTCACTCGACTTCATCTTGGGGCTCCCTCCTTCTCGTGGCAACACTGTCATCTTGGTAATCATCGACAGATTTTCCAAAGCAGACAGATTTATACCCCTGCCCAAGCTACCATCGGCCAAGGAAACGGCCGAACTGATAATCGACCTTGTCTTTCGAGTCTTCGGTATTCCCCAGGATATGGTGTCCGACCGAGGTCCCCAGTTTTCCTCCAAATTCTGGAAGGCTTTCGGCCAGCTCATAGGGGCTTCTACCAGCCTGTCTTCAGGGTATCATCCAGAGTCCAATGGCCAAACAGAGAGGATGAACCAGGATCTGGAAACTGCCCTCAGGTGTATGGTCTCTAATAATCCATCCACCTGGTCTTCATTCGTTGTCTGGGCTGAATGCGCACACAATACTCTACGCTCCTCTGCAACCGGTATGTCCCCGCATGAATGTCAGTTTGGTTATGCTCCTCCATTGTTCCCGGATCAGGAAACAGAGGTCGGTGTACCGTCGGCCAGGAGATTCATAAGACGTTGTCGTCTCACATGGAAGAGGGTTCGTCTCCATCTCCTACGCTCCTCACAGCAGTACCAGCAGCAGGCTAATAGACGTCGCCGCCAGGGTCCTACCTTACATTCTGGCCAAAGAGTGTGGCTCTCTACAAAAAACCTACCGCTTCGAGTGGAGTCCCGCAAGTTGTCACAGAGGTTCATCGGTCCATTCAAGATCTCCAGGAAAATCAATCCTGTTACCTACCGTTTGCAGTTACCCAGGTCATTTAAAATGAATCCCACATTCCACGTATCACTGCTAAGACCTGTTGTTTTTTCTCCTCTTGTTCCTGCAGACAGACCTCCCACTCCACCTCGGGTCATCGGGGGCCAGCCTGCATATACCGTCCGCTGGATACTGGACTCTCGTCGAGTACAGCGATCTTGGCAGTATCTGGTGGATTGGGAAGGCTACGGCCCAGAGGAACGCCTGGGTTCCTGCCAAGGACATACTGGACCCTAACCTCATTCGTCAGTTCAGGGCCAGCCATCCCAATAAGGGTGGTAGGAACATCAGGAGCCGTTCTTAGGGGGAGGATTCTGTCACCATTTGGCCACCAGGGGTCGCCTGGGGGTCATGTTCACCTTTGATTTGTTTATTGTTTGCACCTGTGCCTTGTTTGTTTGAGCGTATTTATACACCCTGTTTTGCCCTTAGTCCCTCGCTCTAAGTTTGTATGTTACTGCCCGTTCTTGATTACGGTGAGCTCAGTTTTCCTCTTATTCTCGAGATTACCTTTTGTGGATTTACCCTTTTGAGGATTATTTTTGATATTGATTTTTGCTTGATGGATTATCTTTTTGTTTGACCATTAAATCCTTTTTGCAAGCATCTTTGTGTCTGCCTCACCTTTTGGGTTCAAACACTTTCCAGTGGCTCAGTTAGGAAAGTTACTGCTTTCCACGTTGACGACCCGAGTTCGAAACCGGGCCCTGACACTTCCCATTCAAACTCAAACCAGGCTGCCAATCTTATGTCAATGCAAAGATTTTATGTTGCTTTTCAAGCAAACTATACAATAAGATGAAATAAACATTGATAATGGGTTCATGCAAAAAATTTAACCTAACTAACTTTTCTATCCTGCCTCTTTTCAGGTAATAAAATGATGCAGACGGCTAATCAGTTCCACTTTAGTATATTAAGTTCATAATACATTTTTCTGACTAACTTAATTAACATGCATATACTTTGAATATTATATTAATATATTTTTTCACTAATCTCTGACAATTAAGAACATTAAATATTTACACTGTACTCTCTTATAACCATATTATTAACTTCTCATAATAACAAACATCAAGCATATAAAAGCCCTTTTGTGTGTTAGAACAACTTGTGCCCAACTTTAAAGCTTCTTGAGAAAAAATCCGCTCACACTAAAAATCATTTGGATTTATTGTAAATTGGTTACATTTCTTTATGGTTGATTAACAAGCTACAGCAAGTTTTGAATAAGGCTACTTTTCGTTGATATAAAGGGATATATGGCTGTGTGATTAGTGTTCACAGTAAATTAAAAAATATATTCTCTCTTGAAGGTGGATGTTGGTGTCCGATTCAGACAGGTCGCTGTTCTTCCTGGTCTCTCTATATTTTTGAGGGTCACACTTCCTAAGAAATCGTATGAAACTAAGCTTACTGTTGAGAGTATATAAGTCAATTAATCTTCGAAAACAGTTGATATTTTTCACTAATATTGTTTTATCTGCCCTAGGCAGATTTTGTAAATGTAGGGAGTCATCTTCAAAACATTTATCTCTCCTGACATTCTGATCTCGTATAGTAGGTTGTAAATCTTATTATACATTATGATTTTAATATATATCTATTGAACATGTATGCTTCTTGATAACCTATGAAAGTCATTGCATGTTTGGAGTAAATAGATGAAAATCAAGATTTATATACATTCAGTGTGTGGTTTACGTTTAAAGCAATAGTTCACCGAAAATGCAAGTCTGTCATAAATTACTAATCGTCTAGTCGCTTCACAACTGTTAAACCTAAGAGCATCTTTAAAGTACAAATGAAGATAGTTTTAATGAAATCCTGGAGCTTTCTGACATTTAAAATACATGAAATGTACTTGCAATGTCACTCAATTAGTTCAACTTCACTTTATGAAGAGATGAGAATAATTTACATGCCTAACAAAAAATATGACTATTTAATTATTTCCTCTCTTCCGCATTAGTCTTTGACAAGCTCTTGGACTTTGGATCTTAATTTGTATTCTTAAGATAGAGAATGTACTATTGATGGGAAGTAATCGATGACAGAATTTTAATTATTGGATGAACTAACCCTTTAATAAGAACATTTATCCGTAGACTAATCTAAGTACTGCATGAATATTAAAGTTTAATTTTGATAAAGTCTATAAATTTATAATTATGTTTCTTGTTTTTGTTTTGACAGAAAACCCATCAGAGAAATTGTCAGACTGGCTAATACTCATTGCTGTGATTTTATACCCTGGATATAGGCTACCCAAATGAGTTGTTTAACAAAGTTGACTTTCCATAGATACTTTGTGGGTATGCAAAATGAGAAGATTAAGTGCAGAGTGTTGAGTCTCACACATTATTGTGTAAGGTGAAATTCAGACATCTAGCCACATTGTAGCCATATCTGGGAAACAGTTGAATTGTTTATGTTTTATGGTTAATAAATAATTACTCAACTTGTGTGGGTTCATCTGTTATTTGTGTCTTAAAGTGTATACATTTCTTGCAATAATTAAACAAAAATTCTGTAACATAAAACTAAGATAATAACTAAATCATAATTGAACAAATAATTACAGAAAAATGAAATGCTTAAAGATTAGGGCAATATAAACGTTTATGTGGTCAGTACGTCGATATTAATTTATATTGTGATCTCAAAAAAATTATGAATGTATACTTAAAAAAAATTAAATTATTGTAAATAATTAATTTACATTTTAAAAACCGTAACAAAAAAAATCACTGATTATTTTTTTTTATAAGTAACATGTAAAGGTTTTTAAATAATGGTTCTCTTTAAAAACCACAACAGCATTTTTATATTTAAAGGAAGCTAGTCTCCAGACAGGATGTGATTGATCAATAGGATTTAGTTTCCAGCAACATTTGAATATAAACATAAAAATGGTTCTAACATAAAATGGTTGGCACCGATACATGCTGCATTCCATTGAATTTCTTTCTGCAAACTGCTGCAATCCATTTGCTTCGTTTTATATTTTGGCAATATGTCAAAACAAAACTATTATTTCGTACTCTAGCTGGTTATACAATCGGTCACACACATTTTTCCGGTTTCAAATAGTAAGCGTAAACACATCTCCATTCAATCATTTCGCCAGAGTGGGCAGTACTCGGCTTTCGTGTGCGGTGACGTCACGCATAATACAAGGACACAACCGCTCAAGCGCTTCCCCATTTCACCAATATAACTGTCTGTTGCGCACATCTACACAAGAAAAAGACACGCAACGACAACGACACGTGCTCGCAAAACATCAGGATTCTACCAGACTGGACCAATGGCACTAATTGGTAATAACATATTTATTTAAGCTACTAACATATGACTTTAAATAACATTCGTAATACATGCATCAATTCATGTCTTTAAGGCAACGACGGTGCCTGTTTCACGACAACGATCAACAACAGACGCTTCACTATACCACGAGGTAATTATTAGCCTACCTTAAAAAACAAAAAATCTGACTTATGATTATAATTATTCACTCTTCAAAGTATTAACTCTACAACCTGTTTTCTTCCCCGTTAAAGAACTCCAAGTGTGCATCCTGACGGACTCGATGTGTAGAGATATTGAAGGCTATCTTCAGCCAGCTCGCTGCTGGGTTCACCCCAGCACAACTCTTGTTCGATCCGCCTACCAACACCTGAGACACCTTGAAATTTTGCGTAAAAAAACGCTTGTACTGATTCACATAGGGACCAATGACATCGTTGCTGGAGCGACTGCAACTACTGTTCTTCAACGGATGCAAACACTCATACAATCAATCACACAAGTTAATCAACAAGTGGTATATTTTGTGGTCAGCGCTATATTACCATGAATGACAGACGACTCCACAACAAAGTCGACAGTGAAACAGTGCAACCGCGTGATTGAACACTGGTCTTCACATACCAACAACATCTTGTTCCTTAATACGTCTAAACTATTTCTCAAAAATGGAAAGATTATCTACAATCTCTACAGACACGATGGACTTCATTTAAACCAACAAGGGAAACTGAACTGATTTTCGCACACTTCCAACGCTTCCTTTGGCATTTTTGTCACTTCAAACCATCGACCCAATTGACACTGCATCCTTGAGAACACCTCCCAAAACTTGTCTTACTGTGTTACAATGTCACTGTATTGCACTGTTACTGACTGAACCGTGAACTATTTAGATTACCATATTCTCATTTGTAAATTCATCACAATGCTGTATGTGTGTAAATAGAAGTGTTTGATTTCCACGACAGGTCAGCATCATATTTGACCATTACAGACAGTGTGATATTCACATACATTGTATCACCTATCATTTAATTTTTTCTTTACATGGTAAAATTCAGATACAGTTATAGCGCCACCTGATGGCAACAGGAATATGGCATGTTTTAAACTGTTTTTAACTGCTCATAGAGATTAAAACAAGTCAGCATCATATTTGGCCAGTGTACCTATCCATGTCAGTAGGACTTATAGTTATTGCGCCACCAGCTGGCAACAGGAAACATTGCACTTATAAATAAATAACAAATCCTTCTTTTAGTCACCTGCATTCATTTTATGAATGCAGGTATTCATTTCATATACTTTTTCTTTACATGGTAAAATTATAGAGTCATTACGCCATCAACTGGCAAAAGGAAATATGGCTATAAATAATATAAATCCTAATATAATTCACCTGGATTTATTTTATCACCTACCATTTACTGTTTTCCTTGCGCAATCAGGTTGCGGTGGCACTTACTTGTCTATTTTCTCAATATCAAGAAAGAAATCTCTTTGACCCATGCTCTAAACCCACTGGGAAGAAATTTATTTTCGATTTCAACTGCACGTTCTGTGCAGTTTTTGACACATCCGGTTTCGTTTTTCGTTTGCCGGTTTCACGGTTTCTTTGTTGTTTCGTTTGCGGTTTCACGCACACTTTTGTGCATACGCATGCTTAGGGAATGAGACCATTGCCTATTCTTCTCAAAATGCAACATGTTTGATAAGAGTTATGCCCCGAAATACGTTTTAAATATGTCAATAGTAACCTACTGTATTGCGTCACAAACTGGCAGCGGGAAATCTGGTCATGTAAATAAAGGATGGTGTTCCTATAATGTGACTCCCTATGTGCACATTGCCCACCGTTAGCTGTTCCTGAGGCCGACGGGTGGTGGTGGCGGCACAGGGTTTCGGTGCCACTTACGCGAGGGCCCGCACATCGCTGCTTGCAGCTTTAATTATTATTAATTATTCCGATCTCGCTTTGATCGCAATTTAGACAGCCTAAACATGCTCGAAAACTCACAATAATTTGCAAGCACATTAGACGTTGCAGAACTTGGCGTCTGATAGGGGTTGCAAAGGCGTGGCAAATTGGCTCGCTAGTGCCACCTAGAACTGCCCAGACCTCTAAGTAATACGTACATGCACCAAAATTGGTAGGCTCATGTAACACCCGGAATCACCTATTTTATCACCTACTTTATCACCTACCATTAACTGCTTTCCTTACATGGTCAAATTCAGATACAGTTATAGCGCCACCTGATGGCAACAGGAATATGGCATTTTTCCATTTTTTGCAACTGTTTTTAACTGCTCATAGAGATTAAAACAGGTCAGCATCATATTTGGCCAGTGTACCTATCCATGTCAGTAGGACTTATAGTATTAGCGCCAGCAGCTAGCAACAGTTAATATGGCGGGTATAAATAAATTACGAATCCTGCTATAATTCGCCTGCATTCATTTTATCACCTACCATTTACTGTTTTTCTTACACTATCGGGTTGCGGTGGCACTTACTTGTAGTTATTGCGCCACCAGCTGGCAACAGGAAACATTGCACTTATAAATAAATAACAAATCCTTCTTTTAGTCACCAGCATTGATTTTATCACCTATCATATACTTTTTTCTTTACATGGTAGAACAAACAACTCAACTCAACTTTATTTATATATCGCTTTTTACAATTTTCATTGTTACAAAGCAGCTGTACATGAGACGCATTGAATACAAGAAAAAACAACTAAAGTCATATACCTGTAAAAACAAGAAAAAAGGTGAAAACAACAAAAGACAGACATACAAATGCTCCACACACACAATATGCATACATACACACATTGACATAGACGCACACACGCAAACACACTCGCACACAGGCACAGTGAAAGCACACATTTCAGATAAAGGAGAGAGAACCACAGGTCAAATATTAAACGGACTATAAATTCTTATATGCAATATTAATTATGTCTAACTTCTAAATTCTAAAGCAGCCCCCCGGCCAGGCAAATAGTGCAAAACAATATGCAAACGGTGGCGAGGAACCCAAAACTCCAATGGAAAAAAAACCTCAGAGAAACCCAGGCCCAACCAGGGGATTCCAGTTCCCCTCTGGCAAAAGCTGCTGCCTCTGCACAAGCTCAACAGTGCTTGCACAACAAGGCTACAAAAAATAAATAAACTTAATGATAATCTTAAATCTATAATTTACCTTATTAGTAACAATCTAATAGCATTTGAAATGTTGTAGAAAAATCGTGTCAAGTTGCCGCGTCCTTTATCCAGCTCTATCATCTCAGCTCTTGTCAGGTCACCGCTTCCCATTCTCAGCTTTCCCATCAGGTCTGGGCATGAACTGCATCCTGCGGTAACCTTGGAACAAAGAGACAAGACTGGCTGAGAGTAGAGTACTGTTCTGCACTCTTTGATGCAACAGGTACATCATTTGTTGTTGGATGTGTTCCTGGTTCCGGGTTGATAAATAATGCAGCCTAAATCCTCTGAGGATTAGTACTATGGAAGTGTAGTGTATGCAAGATTAAAAAGATGCGTCTTTAGTCTAGATTTAAACTGACAGAGTGTGTCTGCCTCCCGGACAGTGCAGGGAAGAATATTCCAAAGTTTAGGCGCTAGATAAGAAAAGGATCTACCACCTGCTTGATTTTGAAATTCTAGGTATTACCAACTGACAGGACGCCTGAGAGCGTAATGCACGTGGAGGATTGTAATACAATAGAAGTTCATTCAAATACTGCGGCGCTAGACCATGTAGGGCTTTATAGGTAATAAGCAAGATCTTAAAGTTAATGCGATGCTTTATAAGTAACCAGTGTAAGTTTGACAGAACCGGGGTTATATGCTCATACTTTTTTGTACGTGTAAGAACTCGAGCTGCCGCATTTTGAACCAGTTGCAGTTTTGTAATAGGCCTGCAGGGCAACCACCTAAAAGAGCATTACAGTAATCTAGTCTTGATGTCATGAATGCATGAATTAATTTCTCTGCATCTGACAGTGACAGCATATGACGTAGTTTAGATATATTCTTAAGATGGAAAAATGCAATTTTACAGGTGTTGGCGACATGGCTCTCAAATGACAGATTACTATCGAATACAACGCCAGAATTCTTAGCTGACGACGAGGATTTTATGGAGCATCCGTCAGTAGTTAAGCAGTATTCTTGGTTGTTACGTATGGCGGTTTTTGGTCCAGTAAGTAACACTTCTGTTTTGTCCGAGTTCAGTAGTAAAAAATTGTTACTCATCCAGTTTTTTAGATCAACTATGCATTCCTTATTCGATGGAACTGCTGGGTTTCATGAGGCTTCGAGGAAATATAAAGTTGAGTATCATCAGCATAACAGTGAAAGCTAATTCCGTGTCGCTTTATTATATCTCCTAGAGGTAGCATATATAATGCAAAGAGCAGAGGCCCTAAGACTGAGCCCTGTGGTACACCGTACTGGACTTGCGATTTGCGGGACACCTCATTGTTTATTGCTACAAATTGAAAACGGTCAGATAAATAAGACTTAAACCATTTCAATGCTATTCCATTAATGCCGACGTACTTTTCGAGTCTGTGTGGTAGGAGTAGGCCGTGGTCAATGGTGTCAAATGCAGCACTAAGGTCTAGCAGCACCAATAACGAAATACAGCCACGGTCAGACGCTAAAAGCAGATCATTTGTAACTCTGATCAAAGCAGTCTCTGTACTGTGACATGTTTGAAATCCAGACTGGAATTCTTCATTAATGTCATTCCTTTGGAGGAAGGAGCGTAACTGAGTTGAAACTACTTTTTCAAGAACTTTAGATATAAAAGGTAAATTCGATATAGGCCTGTAATTACCTAGTTCTCTTGGGTCGAGTTTGGGTTTTTTGATAAGGGGCCTTATACAGCCACCTTAAATGCTTTAGGCACATGTCCTAATGTCAGAGGTGAGTTAATAATACTAAGAAGAGGATCTATAATTTCCGGGAGCATTTCTTTCAGTAGTTTTGTAGGTATAGGGTCTAGCACGCATGTTGTTGATTTTGATGATCTAATGATTTTAGAGAGTTCATCATGATCTACTGTAGAAAATAATTGCAATTTCTCCTTAGTGGTGCTATAGTTAATTTGTTCAGCGGGTTTCAGTTCTGGTTGCATTTATAATTTTTTCTCTAATATCTTGGATTTTACTAATGAAGTAGTTCATAAATTTATCACTGTTATGCTGATAATCACAGTCTGAAGTCACTGACGACTTATTTTTTGTTAATTTAGCCACGGTGTTAAATAAAAACCTAGGGTTGTGATGGTTTTCTTCAAGAAGAGAGAACCCAATTATGAAAATATTTAAGATAGTGATAAGAGTACAAAGGACTGAAAACATTTATATTTCAGCTGGGTCCATTCTCACGTTGCTGCCCTCGGAAGTTCGATAATTCCCACTTATATCTGTAAGTAACGTCTTGATTTAGTTTAAAGTGTTTAGTAACATTAAACATTAATGTTAAATTAAACATAAATGTTACCAATGATTAAGTAGCATTAAAAAATAGTAATTATAGTAAGTACTGTCACTTCGAATGTTTAAATTACAATACATTCTTAATTCTATTCAATGATTGTTACTTACAGGCATCAATCAAGATTCTTATTTTGGTGACTAAGAGACACCTGGTGGTGAAAAGTACATGCTGTATATTTAATTCCATTAATGCTATTTCTTCCTGTTGGATATGTTGTCAAGAAGGAATTCCATAAAAACCAATTCCAAAAGGACCGGATAATTTGCATAAATATATTTACCATGTTGACCAATCTCACATGTACGGCGCCCAGGAGGGGACATGCTCGTTTCACTTAGTTTTGTCGTGGCCACAAGATATTTCCCCTTGGGAATGTGATATGTTGTGAGCAAGAATAAGCAAGCTAAATGTGAGATCAGTCAAATGATTACAACATACTCAAACTTTAATTTACTATTCCAAAAAGAAACAATACGCTTACTTTCAGTTAATAACTGTTTAAAGGTATTTCAATATAAAAACTTAAAACTGGTTGTACGTTCAGGCAGACGCAGACGTCGCGTTCAGTGAGACGCAAACGTCACGTTCGGCAGACCAACGAGTCAATCAGCAGACGCAGACGTCACGTTCGGCAGACGTCACGTTCAGTGAGACGAATGTGTGCTGCAAAGTCATGTTTTTGGACCCTTTGGAACGCCATATTTGGACCCTTTGGAACGCCATACAAACAACACGTACTCTACGCGCAAACACCTTGTTCTCGACGCGTTACGTCAATTTCGCGTGTTTTTGAGCCATCCGGTCACTTGCCCAGTTTGAACGTGTAAGCGTGATGAGTTCCCATTGGCTGCTGAGCGGAAGGGTTAAACCATTATGTAGGCTTAGGGGGGTTGCCTTCCATTTCTGACTCCTTGCCATCACAATGCATGTAACATCGGTTTATCTAATAAGCTATTAGATATAGATGTTTTATAATATGTTTTATCGTTTATTGCCCGGTCATGTTAGTGTCACGGGGTGACAACAGGAGAACGGGCAAGCGGAACTATTTTTGTGAGGGCGGTTTCCCGCCGGACCGATTTAAAGGAAACACCCAGCCAGTTCGGATCGCTCGGCCGGGGATTCAACGAGCAAACAAGCGTCAGGTGTGCCGGTTAAATGTGGCGATGGCTGATTGGGACTCAACAGAGAAGGATGGGCTATAAAAGGGATGTTGGAGGAAGGAAGAGGGTTGAAGAAGTTGGTGGTTGTTATTGTTGTTGCTATTGAGGAGCTCTCATTCCCGTTCCGGTTGGAGGAAGGGGCAGCAGTTTAGCGAGTGGACACAAGAAGAGTGAGTACAAGAAGGGTAAAAGGACCAGACCATTCAATTTGGTTGAAGAGGAATAAATGCTGTGAATAAGGATCTAGGAGAAAACGAATGAGAATACTCCCTTCTGCTATGTTTTCCCTGGCGATGTGAAAGCGAGAGGCCGACAGGAGCATGGCCCTATTATATCAGAGCTTCATCGTGTCTCGGCTGTGTGAGAGAAGAGGAGCTAGCTTGGCCGGTGGGCAGATTTGCATGTGGAAGTGAAGTACTGTCTATGTGGTTTCTATTTCCTTACTACTATCAGACACTTTGACTCCAGGAGACGGGTCTCGGTCAAGGCGGCGGAGTATAAGCCCTACGTTGCTGTGAGTACTTGGATTTCAGTTTGTGTGGTGTGGATCATTACACGTGTGTATTGCTGCGGATTGGTTTGACTATCATTGGAGTGTGTGGAGCACCTGTCTTGCCGATGTCCGTGCCTGTGAGTACCGTCTACTGGTAGAGCTGAAGTTCCCCACTAATGACCTGGAAATAGCTAATATAAGGAAGCCCTGTCTGGATCTTCATTGTTGCTTATATAAGGAAGCCCTTTGTGTCTACTGCTGTTTGCCCATGTTGGAAAACCTGTCTGCATACTTACCATTGCTGTTTGCATAGAAACGTCTCTTCTGCTTCCATTACTATGTGCTTATGAAGAAAGCCCTGTCTGGATCTTCATTGTTGCTTATAAAAGGAAGCCCCCCCCCCCCCCTTTGTATACTTACCGTTGTGTTGGACCGGCCTCAGGAGAAGTACAGTTGTGTTCAAAATTATTCAACCCCCAATGCTGTAAATGGTTTTAGGGAATTTAGTGTACATTTGTAATTGTATTCAGAATGAAATCCTACAAGGACTTCTTAAAGAACCATATGCAACTAAAATGACATCAATTAGTTTTGTAATACAGTAGTAAATGTTTCTTTTGTGAATTCTTCATTGACATAATTATTCAACCCCTTAAAGACTACCACTCTGAAGAACAGAGGTTCAATGAAGTGTTTTCAATCAGGTATTGAAAACACCTGTGGATATCAGGGAGCAGCAATAAAGCCTAATAAGCACCAATTAGGCAGCTTTAAAATGACTGTGATACTCAGCTCCTTCTAGACATTTACTGGTGTGGTTACAAACATGGTGAGGTCAAGAGAATGGTCCAGGAAGACAGAGAACAGGTGATTACTCTTCACAGGAAGGGCAATGGCTATAAGAAGATTGCAAAGATGTTAAACATACCAAGAGACACCATAGGAAGCATCATTCGCAAATTCAAGGCAAAGGGCACTGTTGAAACGCTACCTGGTCGTGGCAGAAAGAAGATGCTGACTTCGACTGCTGTGCGCTACCTGAAGCGTAGAGTGGAGAAAAGTCCCCGTGTGACTGCTGAGGAACTGAGAAAAGATTTGTCAGATGTGGGTACTGAAGTTTCTGCTCAGACAATACGGCGCACCCTGCGTAATAAAGGCCTCCATGCCAGAACTCCCAGGCGCACCCCCTTGCTGTCCCAAAGAATAAGAAGAGTCGACTGCAGTATGCCAAAAGTCATGTGGACAAACCACAGAAGTTTTGGGATAGTGTTCTGTGGACTGATGAAACAAAATTAGAACTGTTTGGGCCCATGGATCAGCGCTATGTTTGGAGGAGGAAGAACAAGGCCTATGAAGAAAAGAACACCTTGCCTACTGTGAAGCATGGCGGGGGGGTCAATCATGCTTTGGGGCTGTTTTGCTTCTGCAGGTACTGGGAAGCTTCAGCGTGTGCAAGGTACCATGAATTCTCTTCAGTACCAGGAGATATTGGATGACAATGTGATGCAGTCCGTCACAAACCTGAGGCTTGGAAGACGTTGGACCTTTCAACAGGACAATGATCCCAAGCATACCTCCAAGTCCACTAGAGCATGGTTGCAGATTAAAGGCTGGAACATTTTGAAGTGGCCATCGCAGTCACCAGACTTAAATCCGATTGAGAACCTCTGGTGGGACTTAAAGAAAGCAGTTGCAGTGCGCCAGCCTAAGAATGTGACTGAACTGGAGGCTTTTGCCCATGATGAATGGGCGAAGATACCCGTAGATCGCTGCAAGACACTTGTGTCAAGCTATGCTTCACGTTTAAAAGCTGTTATAACTGTAAAAGGATGTTGTACTAAGTACTAAGATTGAATGTCACTTGGGGGTTGAATAAAACTGATAATGATGTGAGCTCAGAAAAGACATTTGTGGTTATTTCATTATAAATGTTATGTTATATTTGTCTGACCTACACGTGCCTCAACTCCGCCAAGGACGGTCCCAAGCCCGGCTGAAAAAGGAGGAGGGTTGGGCGTGGGGTTAGCACCCCCCCCGCAAAAAAAAGATCACGCTACAGAAACGTCAACTACAGAAAAACGAGAAAACCTTATCCTGGGTGAGGAAGGTACTTCATTACGAAGACTTATGACGCTGGGTGGTGTGAAAGCCGAAAGGAAGCCACAGAGCCGACTACCCTTCTGTCAACCAGGAGAACCACCATCGGCACATGGAATGTTAGGACCATGTACCAGTCAGGAAAGACAGCGCAGGTAGCAGCGGAGATGAGGAACAACGACCTGACTGTGTTAGGCATCAGTGAGACACGGTGGACCCAAGCTGGGCAAAGACGACTGAGGACAGGAGAGCTGTTGCTGTACTCCGGGCATGAAGAAAGCGATGCACCTCACACGCAGGGAGTGGGGCTTCATGTTGTCCAAACAGTCACAGAGGGCACTGATTGGATGGGAGGCGCACGGCCCAGGATCATCACAGCATCCTTCCGTACCAAGATGAAAAAGATCAAGATAAACCTCATCCAGTGCTATGCTCCAACGAACGATAGTGAAGAAAATGAGAAAGATCAGTTCTATAGCAGACTGCAGAAGATCCTTGAGACCTATCCAGACAGGGACATCACCATCCTCATGGGAGATGTCAACGCTAAGATTGGGTCTGACAGCACCGGATACGAACAAGTCATGGGCACCCACGCCCTAGGAGTAATGAATGAAAATGGAGAGAGATTTGCGGACCTATGTGCACTCAACAACCTGGTCATCGGAGGCAGCATCTTTCCTCACAAGCGGATCCACAAGAGCACATGGGTATCTCCAGACAGCACGACAGAGAACCAAATCGACCACATCTGCATTAGTAAGAAATTCCGAAGATCCCTGCAAGATGTTAGAGTGAGAAGAGGAGCAGAGGCGTGGCGTCGACCATCACTTGGTGGTGGCAAAACTGAAGCTGAAGCTGAAGAGGAACCAAATAGACGCGTCAGGCAGAAGATTGAAGTACAACCTCAGCCTACTGAAAGACCCCACGACAAAAGAACAGTTTAGTTTTGCGCTAAAGAATAGGTTTGAAGCGCTTCAGGAACTATTTGAAGAAGAGGAGGACAGTGTACTCACCAGGTGGCAGAAAGCGAAAGAGACACTTAGAGCATCGTGCCAAGAAGTATTGGGGCCAAAGAAACACCAACAGAAAGAGTGGATCACAGCAGAGACTTTGGCCAAGATGGATGAGAGAGAAAGAAGAAAAAGGCAGCAGTTAACAACAGCAGAACCAGAGCAGCAAAGGCCAAGGCCCAAGGAGACTACACAGAAGCCAATAGAGAAGTGAAGATGAACATCAAGAAAGATAAGAGGGCCTACGTGGATGGACTGGCAGCTGAAGCGGAGCAGGCAGCATACAACGGCAATATGAAACAGCTGTACGATACCACCAAGCGGCTTTGCGGAAAGTTCAGCAAGCCAGAAAGACCTGTTAAGGACAAGCAGGGGAACACCATCAAAAGTCTAGACCAGCAGTTGAACAGATGGGCTGAACATTTTGAGGAACTCCTGAACAGACCAACACTACCATACTCCCCAGTCATCGAACCAGCCAACGTGGATCTAAATATCAACTGTGAGAAGCCGACCAGAGAAGAGATCAGGAAGGCCATCACACTGATGAAAAACGGGAAGGCCGCTGGACCAGACGACATACCAGCAGAAGCGTTAAAAGCGGACCTGGACGCATCAGTGGAGATCCTCTACCCACTCTTTGAGAGGATCTGGGAGGAAGAGGATGTTCCGGCAGACTGGAAGGAAGGTTACCTGATCAAGTTTCCTAAGAAAGGTGACCTCTGCAACTGTAATAATTACAGGGGCATCACACTCCTATCCGTGCCTGGAAGGTCTTCAACCGGGTTCTCTTGGAGAGAATGAGGGATACTGTCGATCCACAGCTACGAGACGAGCAGGCTGGCTTTCGACAGAACAGATCCTGCACGGACCAGATTGCCACGCTCCGCATCATAGTCGAGCAGTCCCTGGAATGGAATTCGCCGTTGTATATCAACTTCGTCGACTATGAGAAGGCGTTTGACAGCGTGGATCGGGAGACTATCTGGAAGCTCCTTCGGCACTACGGCATCCCAGCCAAGATGGTCAACCTGATAAAGAACTCCTACGATGGCATCTCCTGTAGAGTTATCTACGGAGGGCAGCTCACAGACAACTTCCAATTGCGAACTGTTGTCCGACAAGGGTGCTTGTTGTCGCCTTTCCTCTTCCTCCTTGCCATCGACTGGATTATGAAGACGTCAACCTGCGATCGAAGGAACGGAATCCAGTGGACTTTGTGGAGCCAGCTCGATGATCTGGACTTCGCTGACGACCTTGCTCTTCTTTCCCATAGCCGACAGCAGATGCAAGAGAAGACAAGCGTAGTGGCAGCCACATCGTCGGAAGTC
>VCII01000788.1:0-21229 GCA_006030095.1 Triplophysa siluroides | reverse complement strand
AAAGTCCTTGTGAGTAATAAGTAAAGGCGGTCAGATCTCTGCTGTCGTCATGCAATGGCAACTGAAAATAGGCACTCTCCAAATCAATAGTGGAAAATACACTCGCTCCCCGTAACAAAGACAAAAGTTCATCAATGTGAGGTAGAGGGTAACTATCCGTAACCACAGCCTTATTGGGTTCTCGCAAATCCACACACATACGAATGGCACCCGATTTTTTCTGTACCACTACTATAGGGGAGACCCACGGCAAGCATCCACACTCTCAATAACGCCTAAATCAAGAAGGCGATGGATTTCCTCAGTGACGGCATCTCTAACAGAAAAAGGTAAGTGGTGGAGTTTCTGGCGCACAGGGGCGACAGCTGAAGAAATCTTAACTCTGTGCACAAAGCCTTTTGCACAACCGACATCTGCTGAAGGCGTCAAAGCAGACAATACAGGACAGGAGTAGAAATCTGCTTGGGCAGCACAGAATTGCCTTCGAAACGGAGATGTAAGCCTTCAATAAGATCCATACCAAGCAAAGCAGTACCCGATTCAACCACAAAGAACGACGTAGAGCAGGTGATGTCATCCCTAGAGACAGTGACAGGTAAACATCCAGGTACAGGAATCGGATCACAAGAGTACGTCACCAGTTTCAATGACGGAGGCAGAAGGGCGTCTTTCTTGAAGTGAGTTTCATACAAAATTTTCGGTAAGGTAGAAACAGACGATCCAGTATCCACAGTAAGCTCGGCAGGCACGGAAGTAGTCGCGGTCGTAATGACAGCAGTGCACCGAACTTTATCCGTCAACGAATCATGCATATAAAGAATCTGCACTTCAGGCAAGTCAATTTCACACACTGAGCGAGCTTGTCCCGAACGACACACCCGCGAATAATGTCCCATCTTTTGACAGTGATTACACTGTGCCGAAGCAGCAGGACAGCTACGGTCGTTCGCGAGGTGTTTAGTAGATCCACATCGAAAACACTCACGTGCTGACGAACCAGGTGCAGAAGATGAAGACTTTGAAGAACGCGCTGTAGACGGCGGTTTTGGAGGCGGTCTACGGCGATGACGCACAGCTGCAGACGGAGACTTGGCATGTATCACGTGCACAGGTACTGAACGATGACTTGATAACACTTTGGCTTGTTCACCAGCAGCTTCTGTTTGAGAAGCAATAGTAATGGCTTTCTCAAGAGTCACGTCCGTTTCCAATAGAAACCTCTCACGAATCCGACGACTGTACACATTCTCCACCAGCTGATCACGCAACATGTCATCCAGCGTAGCTGCAAAGTCACAAGTAGCCGCTAAATCCCGTAGAGCTGCTACGTACTGAATAATGGATTCCCCCGGTGCTTGAACTCGTTTCCTGAAAACATGGCGCTCAGCCACGATGTTCCGTCGAGTAAAGTGTAGTTTCAAGGCCGTAATCGCATCTTCCATAGAATCACCTTGATTCGCAAAGTATAAAACAATCGCTGGCCTTCAGTCCCCAAACAATGTAGAAGCAATGCTCGTCTGCGTGCAACCGGCCATCCATCTCCAGAAGCATCAACCACCAGTAAATTATTCTGGAACATCCGGAGCCACGTGTCGAAAGGGATAGCTGGATCTCCAGGACATGGCAAAAACGGCGTGGGAAACGAAGAAACAGAAGCCATCCTCATCACAAAAAAATCCTCGTCGCCAATTTGTTATGTCCTTAGAAAGTAACAATGAGGAGGCATATGGACATAAAGAATACTTTATTTAAAACAAAGAAAGTAGCAGAATAGTATAGCGCATGTAGTCGCAGATGTAACACTTCTCTCTCTCCGTCTCCTATCCCCACATACCCATAGAAGCAACCTCTACTGCCACCTACAGGTCAACATGCACATAAGAACACAACAGACTCCATTAACCCGAGCTGATGAGTTAGATGACTCGGTTTAAAGAACAGTTGATTCGTTTGAATCAGCTCAAAGTTAATGTCTCTCGTTGAGACCCAAAACAAAAGGACCGAATATAACGGTGCAGCTTATCCAAAACGATAACAAAAACGAATTCTCCTACCAGTTTGGCGACTCAAAAACACGGTTCATGAGGCCAAAACGGGGTCCGTGGGTGGCTCGCCTTATACCCAACCAACATCTCGTGAATCCATTAAGGATCAGGAACTCGTACAGAAGATCCGAATCTCACAAAAAAACAGCCTTGTTAAAACACAAGACAAAACTCTATTAACATTAAATTCAACACTTTAACATCAAAACGCATATGTACGCTTCACAATGATACATAAATCGCGCTTATTAAGCACATTAACTAATAAAGATGACATTTCGTAACACTCATATGACTCATTAACACGAGCACGCACGTGGTTAGTTTTAGCCAAAATGCTATTGCTATAACTCACGTTATGGTTACACTACACCGTGCGGTTTATGTAAACGCATTTTGTATAAAATGGCGACGCTTTTCTTATCATATTATCAAGTTAGAGTTTAAAATGACTCACCAAAGCACTAACGTGATGCATCTGGACAAGTTGGGAAGTTCAAATGCACATGCCGATGCTCCGTGAGCTTGCCTCGGCCTCCGCTTCATATGTCTCCGTCTCGTCCTCTTCTCGCTCTGTTAAGTTTCTTATACGACATCACATCACATCCAATATCCATCCATGGACGTGACATAAAAATGCTCAGAGAATGAATTTGTTACGATTATATTTTATTGAACCCTCGTTGATAGAGTCTAAACATAAAAAATGTCAGTCTATGAAAAAAAAAGAGGAAATAAACATGCACACTTTCGTGGTGCTGCTGCTGTAAACACAACAACTTCTTCAGTAGTATAAGCTTTCTTATATAGAATGATACATTAGTTAGTTATAGGTTTCATGTATCTTCTGAAATAATATGGGATATGGGCCTCATGTTTGAGTTTGAACACTTGAACACCTGCACACACACCAAATATCTTATCACACTAACACAGGAACTGCACATATCTGGTATTGCGGAAGATCTGAATGAAAGTGATGAGGCTGATGAATGTTGATGATGTGCCTGCGGAAAGCAGTGTAGAAAAAACTGGTGGTTCACAGGAAAATATGGTCGATGAAATGGAGGATCACGGTGCACTGACGGTGGATTAAGAGATGATGAGGAGCAATGGTCTGATGGTGGGAAAATGGATAACAATGAATTATACACCCTTGAGCAAATTAACTATTTTCTTGATAAAACAAAAGGAAAAACTGGTGTTGAGATAAGTGCTCATTTTCCTGACATTGAAAAATTTGTCTCTTCTGTAATGGTGGCTAGGAGAAGAAGCAAAAACACTGAACCGTCACAACAAAAGCGCTTTGGTCTCAAAAAGCACTTGACTATTATAAGGTCAGGCAGAAAGATGGTTAAAGCAAGGGGAAAAACGAAGTAATCAGGATGTTTAAGTGGCCTTATTTCCTTCTTTACTGTTTCCTTTTCTCTCTCTCTCCTTTATGGAAGTCTTGAGTGTGGGTTCCCTAAACATAAATGGTTTGAGGGATGAAAAAAAGAGGAACGTATTGTTGAGTGTTGTTTTTTGCAACAGACCCACGGCAGTTTTAGTAATGAAATTGATTGGGGCTTGTGGTGGGAAGGGGAGCGAGTGCTTAGTCATGAGACTAACTTTAGTGCTGGTGTGGCTGTACTTTTCTCCCCTGCTCTTAAAGTTAAATTTTAATGAAAACTGAAATTGAACCAGGGAGACTGGTAGATGTTAGAGCTGAAATCAGTCACATGTCTTTTTTGTTTGTAAATATCTATGCTCCTAATATTGGAGCAGACCGATTACAACTTTTTGCAAAACTGGAGCAATTTTAAAGCAGCAGAACAATGGGGAGTCTATTATAGTTGGAGGTGATTGAAACTGCACTTTAGACTTCACCTGTGATAGCAATGGAGAAGCACCTAACATGCAGTCAGCTTCTTGTCTGGCCAGTGTTATAAAAATCTAAAGTTTTCAGATGTGTGTGGAGAGAACACAACCCATCAACACAGCAGTACACTTGGGTGAAATGTACTAATGGAAGGGTTTCTGGAGCACGGTTGGACAGCTTTTATATATCACACGATATGAACAATAGGGTGGTGCACACAGCTATAACCCCTACATCTTTTTCTGACCACAAATTCATCACAGTGGAGTGTACATTGGTGAAAAGGACTCATAAGTGTTACTTCTGGCATTTCAATAACAAATTATTGGAAGTTAAACATTTCTATGAGAGCTTTAAGTCTTTCTGGAAACTTGGAAGAGCGAAAAGTGTCTGTATGAAAGTGTTACCCAATTGTGGGAAATTGGTAAAGTGCATACAAGAACATTCTGTCAATAATATGCAAATCATTCATCTTTTGTTTTAAAAAAGACAGTAGAGTTCCTTGAAAAAGAGATAAATGACATTGAGAAGAGTATGACCGTCAGTGATGCTGTAATCTACAAGAACTGTGGACTGAGAAAAAGAGTCAGCTGAGCTATGTTTTGAATAAGAAAGTTAAAGGTGCTCTCATCGGGAGTCGTTTTTAAACACTAAAAGACATGGACGGATGCGTCTTATTTTTTCCATCTGGAGCGAAAAGTGGGACAAGAAAAGCAGATGTACTGTTTGAAAGACAAAGGTGGTCAAAACATTTTAGATCAGGTGGTGATGCGCAGGCTTGCTGTAGACTTTTATTCCAACTTGTTTGCTGCTGAAACTATGATGAACAATGCTGAAATGAACGGCTACAGGATATTCCCATTTTTAACTTCAACTTCATTTTTCGATTGTTTTTGAGGTGCTCAACGAGTGTTCTGGAAGGGGTTCTCTTCCTGTGAGTTGTCAACGGGCTGTTCTAACCCCGTTACCCAAAAAGGGATTTAACCCTTTTAAAGAATTGGAGGCCCGGCAATTTTGTGTCCCGATTACAAAATTTCTGTCTAAATGTTTGTCAAAAAGGCTAAATAACGTATTACATACAATTATTCACAAGGATCATTCTTACCGTGTAAAAGGAAGGTATATTATAAACAATTTACATTTAGTGCGAGATGTTTCTGAGTTTGCTTCTGATAATAATGTTAATCTTGTGTTTTTGTCTCTAGACCAGGAAAAGGCTTTTGAACATGTTGACCATTCTTTTTGAAACCTTAAAGGCTTTTGTGTCAGGGTAGAAACACACGGATTCAATAGCGGGTGAAAATAATAGTTTATTAGAGGTAGGTGGACAGAAAGTCAATGTGGGATCCTGAGGCAGATGTCTGCTGGTGTCAATGTCTTACATTCTGGCTGCAAGGCCAACTGGGAAACCCAGTGTACGGCAGCGCCAGCGACTGGATGAAGACGTAGATGGAAACCCTCCGCGCTGGCTACGAGGCCAACTGGGAAACCCAGTGGAGTGGAGTGGAGTGGAGTGGCATACGGTGCGGAACCAACTAGAGTTGACGAGAGCACAACGGAAGTGAGGAGTGGTAGTGATTAAATAAGGGTGAAAATTTTGGAGACAATTTTATTTCTAGGATTAAGCTTCTTTACAATGAGGCCACCTGTCACAAAATTGCTGGGGATCTCAGTGTTTCTGTTAATGTTCACGGAGGCATTAGGCAAGGTTGTCCTCTTTCAGGTCAACTCTATAGAATTGTTATTGAGCCTATGTTGTGTAAACTAAGAAGCCAGTTAACAGGACTAAGGGTTGCTGAACTGGAGCCTCAAGAGCCTATTAAGATCTCCACGTATGCTGATGGTGTTTTACAGTGTTAGTGAAAAGTCATAATGATGTTAACTTTTTAAAAGAAGCTCTAGAACTTTTAAGTAAAGCATCCTCAGCTAAGGTGAACTGGAACAAAATCAATGCCCTGGTGTGGTGAGGTTCTTAATTGTCCTTCCGGGTGGTTTGCAGTGGGGGAGAATGGGTTTTAAAAATTTAGGGGTGTTTTTAGGCACAGAGGATTTGGGAGAGAACTGGGAGGGCCTAGTGGAGAAAGTGTGTGCACGGTTGTCTCACTGGAAATGGTCGCTACCCCAGCTGTCCTACATGGGGAGAGCCCTGATCTGCAACAATTTATTAGCCTCATCCCTCTGGCACAAGATGGGGATCATGAAGCGTCCGGAGAACCTGGAGCGAAAGATCCAGAAAGAGCTAGTGGACTTCTTCTGGTCAGGGCAGCACTGGCTGAGGGCATCAGTGCTATATCTGCCCATCCAGGAAGGAGGGCAAGGACTCGTCGACGTCAGATCCAGAGTAAGAGCTTTTATACTTCAGACAGCTCACCGACTACTCTATGGGGAGGATGTAAGTTAGCCCGGAGTAGCCTGTGCCCTTTTAAGAAAAGCAGGCAACATGGGGCTGGACCGTCACCTGTTTCTCTTGAACATTAATAAGCTGAACCTGACCGGTTTAACATCCTTTTACAGGTCAGTGCTAAGAACATGGTCTCTTTTTAAGTTCTCAAGAGAAGCCAATGGTGTACAGATTTTTTGGCTGAGGGAAGAACCATTGCTTTTTAACCCCTCATTGGACTTGGATATTTTTAAATCAGATTCACTCAGAGAAGCCTTGTGGTGGAAGGATCATCTAAATTGGACATTTAATCTCTGAGGGAAGATGGATATCTGCTGAGGCCTTAAAACTGGGCATGAAGTCAGTTCGAGTGGCAGAGAGACTGATAGCTCAAATAAGGGATTTCTTACCAGGGGAGAATAGACTATCTTTAGAGGCATCAGAGGTGGATACTTCTGCTTTTCCAGAACTGACTCTTTCAGCGGACACGGGAGAATGGCAGGAAATGGAGGGTGGACTGCTCTCTTTCACAACACCTCAGCTAGGCTTTTTTGGTGATTTGGTAAAGAAGGCTCTCTTGGTTCTGTGGTTCAAAGTGACTTATTTTAAAATGCTTGAAAACCTGAGGGAGTCCAAGTGGCAGGACATTTTTGGCTCAGGTGCTTCCTCTAAAGGTTGCTGGAGGACCCTGCACAAACCTCCCATTGAGAAAAGGTCTGGAGACCTTCAGTGGAGGATAGTGCACAGTATAATAGCTACAAACAGACACAGAGCACACCTTGATCCACAGGTAGGGGAGGGGTGCCCTTTTTGTGGGTCGCAAGAGAGTGTTTCACATTTTTCTTAATTGTGTAACACTGCAACTTTTTTTGCTACAAATGGAAGGATACTGTCAAACGCTAGCGGAGGTTTTTACGTCTATTCTTTTCATTTACGGACCTCAAAGTGAAATTCACTACACAACGGTCAAGTTAGTATTTCTCAAAATACTAGTTCATTTGTATATAACATATAAGGAGTCTCTAGATGAATGACAATCCATACATTTGCTGCGGATCGAGAAAAGGTATGTCATACAAAGACATCCTGGCCAAAGTCACCCATTCGCCTCTATACATCACGCCTCCTATTCATCCACATATGTACTAACTGGCTTCGTAACTCTGTCTCTCCACCAATAAGCTGGTGTGTGGTGGGCGTTCTGGCTATAGAGGAGGCAGAGGACAGTCTTGCTGTTGTCGGGGTTTGCAGAATCATCACAACCCAGAAGCAGTGGAATACACTTGTGCAATTTGCTGTTAACTTCTTTGTTGAGGGCAGATTAAATGTTGCATTACAACAGTAAGTATTTGTTTAAGTACACACTATGAACAGAGCCACAATTATGACTCATGATGTCTCAATGACATTTGATGTGATGTATAAAGTCAATTCTGTGGGAACAAATCCTAGAGGCCTTAAAGTGAAGTACCTGTTTGTGACCGGTGTTTTGGTTGATTTTTACATTTAAAATGCATTTTTGTGTGCAGGTTTGTGGCGGGCTTCGACACGCTTGGACTCCTCCAGGAAATACGGGGACACCCGGATCTGTTCAGTGGCATGTTTGTGGGGGATGTGAGGCCTTGGAAAAGTACTGAGAGGTCACTAGAAAAAGTCAGCTTTTCAGCACCAGGGACGCCGCAAGAGAGCTAGAAACCCAGACAATCTTGACATTTTTTTTATTAAATATACTTAATTGTTTTATACTTCATCATAATCTTTCACTTTGAATGGTACAGATGCTGTACACAAACGGTACATAGAGTCTTAACTACATAGTCTTAACCGTCATTTATGCAAACAAATAAAGTAATTCAAAGTGTAATTTAAAAACAGAATGAACCTTTAACTGCATTGATTTGTGTCATTTATACTTCACAAAAAAAAGAAAAAAGCATAACTATAATACAAATACTTTAAAACTATCAGTCACCTTTGATTGTGTACGCAGAGAAGTTTCTCATTGATGGGCTAAAGTTGCTTGATGATGCAGTTCTCACAAGATACAAAGAGATATCAAATAGGATGAAAGCACTGTTTCACTTTTTAGTTGATAAAAAACTGAGAGTTCTAGGTTGTTATTGTCCACATAAATGCACTCGCATCCTTTCACCAAACAATACACATCTTCTAAATGTCAAGAACAGAAGTTGTGAGAGCACTGCAAGTCCTACCGTATAAGCTTATAGTTCCCATCAACATGCCGCAGACTTTTGGGAGCTGGGACAGAGAACAATCTTTGTCTCGCGGTTCGCAGGGACAGCCTGCACATCCATACCCCTTCAGGATCAACACGTCTTAATGATGCCTTCCTAAAAAAAGACTTACATGACGTCTGCAATGACACCATACTCATACAGTTCACTATAAATACAGTTATATATGCTTATACAGTATATACTGACTTTAACTGTTAAACTATGAACATTTCAAGGCATTCAAAATTTAGACAATACATTTTTGACTGTAAAATTGAATCGCCTATAAACCAACGCCTGTCATGTTATATAAAGGTCAATGTTTTGGTTGAAAATGTTTAATTCTGCCTTAAATAACACCGTACAAATCAGTCAGTCAATGAAATTCCCTTGACAGTAAGTTGCCTTGACCTCTAGTGACCCAGTATCATCTTGTAGCCAGCGCTGGGGAAACGGCGATGAATGTCAGACACAATCACGTCCAACTCCTCGTCACTATAGATGTGAACCTTTCGATTAGAGGACGATAAAGGGAAGAGCTTATCAATCCAACTGCTCAGTAAATTGGACATTTCAGTTTCTTTGAGAATTTCCTCTGAAGTTGTTGGAACATATGATGGGCAGTGTGTGATATATAAGCTTTGAAACAGCCTGAAAACCTTTAGTCACATAGTTCCTCTAAATCATTTGAGGATTGTTCACAAGAGGAGATCATGTCTGCTCTAGGCTACAGCAGCAGGACAAGACACTGACAACCACCAAGTGAGCATTTAGACCATTTCTCTTTGAAACACAACACTTTTACTTTGCATGAAACGTGGAGTAACTTTAATACAGCAATCCAGCAACAACCATAAATCCTTTGGTAGAACCACTAACTTGCCCAAACTATGTATTTTTTATTCTTTACTTGTATGTATGTTCAGTCATTTCATTTTCATTGTACTGTATTTATTATTCATTTAGTTTAGTAATAAAAAAACTAACTAAATAAAAACACGATAAGTCACATACAGGAGTGTTGAAGTTTAGTCGCAGTTCTCCGGTTGTCCTGCAGGTGTCCTCATAAATCTGTCTTCTAACACGGTCCACACGCCGCGCTTCCGTCTGTAGATTAATTATCGTCACAGCTTCCGGAACTTTGATTCTGAAGGGAAACACAAACAGTTATTGCGGATTATACGATTCGTCTTTATATTCAAGACTCAATGTGCTTCTACGGTAAGTAAACGACACCTTACTAAGACTCTACATTTGTTTTTTGTCACACATCTGGCTTTGAATCACGTCAGTATAATTTAACGTAAATGTTACTGCAAGAGTCACATTCAAGCCACGTGCACCGCGACACATTATGAGCATCTTACAAGATTCCCATAATCATGGATGATGCTGTTCACACATATAACACACAAAAGACCAAATATGAAGATCTAGTGCCTCGTTTTAAATAGTTCCCCGATGGCTGTAATTCACGCGCTGCCGCCATCTTGTGTCTTTCTCGTTTTATGTCAGTTTCCGTCTCTCCACGGTGTCAATAATCGCCCCAAACTACTCCAGTCTTATCGTGTCGGTCTAACCGCTGTCAAAGACGAATCTTCCTTAAATCGCTTTCTTATATCCGTTGCGTCCATACACAAAGCGCCAAAATACAGGCAGCGCCATAAATAAATCACAAATAAACCCAAAATACCGAAGAACCCTCTTGTATAATTGATGGATGCTTTAGCTCGTAGTTTAGGTTATAATTATTACAGACTGAGCCATTAAGAAAGCAGAAATATAAACCTATAGGAGGGTTTGCTTTTGGAGGCTTTCTATTGGCTGTAGCTTGAATAATTAATGACGTCATCATAGGGTTTGTTGAAAGGCGTTTCACTGAAGTATAAAAGAGCTGCTGAACACGGTGAAGCCTTAAGCGGTGCCACGCTACTGGGGTGACGGAGCGCTGCTGCGGTGCTCTCGAGCTTAATCTGTCTCGCGCTACACTGTGGAGGCTTGGTATTTGTGACCGAGCCGAGGAAACAGTCCCTGGCACTGCGAGCGCGTTGGAGCATCGCGGTGGTGTTTCGGATCCCTGGTGGCGAGGCGCCGCGTCATTGTTTGTTTCAAAGACAGTTTAGTCGCTTGTGTTGTGCTTCTTCAGGACTCTACTTGTGTTTTACTTCAAGTGGGTCAGTGACACGCGTCCTGCGGATCGGGTTGTTTGTGGCAATTTCAACGATTCAACAATGTAAACAATGTCATGTTATATAAGCTTTCTGTGGCTCAGTGGTTATAGCGTCATGGGTTCGGTCCCAGTGGACCGCAAACACTCGTATGATGCAGTGAAAGTCGCTTCTGCATCTTTGGCGTCTGCCGAATGCATAAATGTAATGGAAAACTAACTTAGTTTTAACACAATATTATTGATTCTGGCTTTACATCTTAAATATTTTAATACAAACATAAGTGTAGTTCAGGTCTTCTAATCTTACAGTTTGTCATTTAAAATCAGCGTCTTGGTTTCAATGCTTTTCTGAAATTGGCATAAATGAATGAAAAGCTGATGTGTGACTGTGTTTACCAAACGGACTTTATCATCTTTTGAAATCAATCCTGTTATATATGTATTATTTATATCATTCAAAAACACTTTTGTTTACAGTATTTTGTAAAGTTGCTTTGCAACAATGTTTAAATGAATTGAATTATTTTCTGTGAATACTGTTTTTTTCAATGCATGCACTCCAATTTTCTACATCAATAAAGTTTCCATTTTTGTTTCAAATGAATGTTCATTATTTACAGTAATATCATTATATTCACATGCCATTTAAATATTATAATTTAAGGGGCGGCATGATGCTGCAATGTAAACCCATACACTTATATTTATGCTGTGTACATGTAAATAATCTTGACACGTGTTTGATAAAACAAACGATCACTATTAATTTACATAGAATAGGAAACATGATAGGGAATATAGTACAATAATCAATACAATCGTACATATTAAATAACATAAGTATATAATATTAGAATATCGTTTTAGAATACAGTATACAAAATAATACAAAGAATAAACGATTAAGTATAAAGAATTGAGATAATAATATATATATAATATATTCAATAAAAGCAATATGCATATTTCAAAGAAACATTTATCAACGTTATGACATCATTGTTTATACAACCATGTTCAAAATCCCCAAATCTAGGTTGCAAATCTACTGCTGTGAGACTACAACTGAAGTCAAATAACTAGTGTACACTGTAATGTCCGTCCCTTTGAAGTAGACATCATTGTCACAGGGCAGAAGCTCTTCTTCTTTTTGTGTTTCTTGTGTCCCTGAGATGTTTGGTGGCATAGTGAACAAACGGCAGGTGTTGTACACGTGATGGCTTGGTTCCAACATTAGTAAGGTTATCTGTGTTTTTTCTTTTGTACAATGTAGCTCTTGCCCAGGCTGTGTCCACACTCTGTGATGTGTCTGTTTCGCTGGTGGATGTTTTCATTGATGATGTGTTGGTAGAAGTGGCAGGAGTCACTGGTGTCGCAGAAGTGATGTTAGGTAGATGTTTGGTGATTTTTCTCCCTGTTACAACAGTTTCACTCACTGGCAGTGGTACGTGGGGCTTCCGTGCAGGTTTAAGCTGTTGTAAGTGTGACGGAGACTTCGGTATCATGAGTCCTTCCTTCTTTCAGAACTTTGGTCCCTGCTTTGCTGGGAATGCGGTCATACTGAATCAGTGATCAGCGCCAGAGGAAGATTAGTTGAAGAGATGGACAACATGGTCTTCCAAATGGCCCCAGATGGGATTATCGTCGACTGGAGGTTCAGAAGTCTCTCTTGACGACGGATCAAATCGGAAACTGTTTTGCTGTTCATTTTGGGTAAAGGAATCCCCAGTTTGCTACATGCATCCTCCTGTTGGTATGAAAACTGATCAGATGTAACATTGAAATGCTTATGGTTGCTTGTGTTAGCCGCATTTAATATAACAGTCAGGGATAAAGGAATACGTCAATATTCTGCTAGAGGTAAACATGAAATTGCTTACAAAGGCTGGAGGGTGAGATGAAGTGGTCTCATCAGTTGTGAGAGTTTTGTGGGCAGGGATGGCAGGGCCCATGACGTAGTCTCCTCTGTGTCACTTTGGTACACCACTGACCGGGCTGAACCACCTCTTCCTCTGGATGAAATGTCTTTAAGGGAGAAGGAACCAGATTCACCAGTGCTCTGACTGAACAGGTATTCCAGACCGAGCAGCTCATTTGACGCCACATCAGCAGGTGCATGAAGGTTCTCCTCCACAGTTTCGTCAGATAGCTGCTGACATCTGGTATTCAGGCGTTCGATCAGGGCTGCAGAATCAGTTCTGTGATGTCGACGTTTGCCACCGTACACAGCATCAGAGCTGCGGTCTGAAGTCCAGCGGGCAATACCACTAGTCAGGTAAACCTGATAGAGACGTGCAGCACAGTGGGGACCTTAAAGTAATAAGAAATTGCAAAAAAAATAATGACGGAGCAACAAATAACTGATATCAGACTGTAATGACAGGTTTTGCAGTTCTGCATTAATTTATATGTAATACATCAACACACAGACCATCTAAACTCCTTAATCTGTTAACGCTCAATGAATTCATGTACACTTTCTATTACTATTATTATTATATGTTTCCATAACTTGTACCTGGAATCATATTCGGCAGCACTGTGTGGAATCCCTCAAGGCTGAGACACTTATAATATGGAGCGTTCACCCCATTCATTGTTGTGGTACGAGCCACTCTATACTTGTGTGTGTGTCCGGAGGGTCCTGAATGCACTCGAGGTCCCGTTTCTGGCTTCCCACACCTCGTCTACGGCTTCTGTAATTAAAACGGACAAATAAAACATAAACATACAGACATACACTTTTAAACCCCTAGTTATACTGTCGCGATGACTGTATTAACAACATTTCTAGTATGTCCGTGCCCATCACACAGTCTAATTTACATGTTTGTTGTGCCTTTTCAAACCAAGTTTTATTCAAATTCCCACCTTTCCCAATGCTTTTTTTTTCCCCCTGTAAATGGTCTTGTTTTTATGGTGAATTTTAGCTGCTACATTTGTAATTGTTATTCAGAAATGATACACCCCATCCCCCCTACCACAGGACTTGCTTAACATTTTTGACCCCACCCTCCATTATACCCCTTGCATTCTAAAATGATAATTCATATTAGTTTTGTCCATATCGTACGTTCAACCCTGTTTTTTATTTTGTGTACATTATCCTCTCATTGTGACCCATAATTATTTTCAACCCTTAATTCTTACCAAAGTGACTACCACCCCTTCTTTCCTCGTTAATGGTAATACACGAGGTTCAATGAAGGGTTTTCAACACAGCGTATTTTTTGTTGTTGGATTCAACATCCTGTGATTTATTTAAGGGAGCAGTTCAATATTTATTAATTAAAGCCTAATAAGCACCAATTAGGCAGCTTTTAAAATTTGGCCTGTGATCACTCTAGTATCTTCTATGGACCCCATTTTACTGTTGTCCTTTGTTGGGTGGTTACCCAAATCATTGGTTGACGGTCAAGTTTTTTTATTGAGATGGTCCAGGAAGTACACCAGGATTCGAACAGGCCCTGACCCTTACTCCTCGTCAAAGGAACCGGGTTAATGGATCTATAAGAAGATTCCGCCAAATTTAGGTTGTTACACCCTAATTACCAAGAGGGACACCCCCATAGAACGCATTCACATTTTCGTCTAATATCCAAGGCAAACGGGCTATTATTTGTTCCGAATACGCTGTACCTGGTCTGTGGATCAGTAATTTTAAGAAGATCTTCAGGAAGAATAAGAAGATTGCATGCGACTTCGATTTTTCCCCTATTGCTGTGCGATATCCCTTGAAGGCCCCTCGAGTGGAGGGAAAATCGTCCCCGCTTGTTTGACTGATGAGGAACTGAGAAAAGCATTGTGTCCCGATTGTGCTTGGTTTTGAAGGTTTGCTCCCATGCACCAATATTCTTTGGCGCCACCCCTGCGTTAATGATTAGGCCTACTATGCCAGAATTCCCTCCCACCCGGCGGCACCTTTCCAATTTGCCTGTCCACAAGGAATAAGAAGAGTCGACTGCAGCCCTATGGCACAAAAAGGCATTGGTGGATCCCAAACACACATGGTCAGCTTCCTTTGGCGATACGTGTTCCTGTGACTGCTGACACAAAAATTAGAATCATCTGTTTGTTGGCCCATGGTTTCATATACACGCTATGTTTTTTTGGGCTAGACGTTTGAAGTAATAAGGACCTTTGATTTGAGACACCAAGAACCACCTTGCCTACCCGTGCAAGCACGCGAGCGGCGGTCAAATCATGATTTGGGGCTTGTTGTGCTTCTGCATTTTTTGGTTGATGGCTTTTTTAGTTCAGCTTGTGTGTGACAAATCCCCTTCCCCTTCTTTCCCTTTTTTTTGGTACCAGACATTCCTTTCCCTCCACGTAAGTAGAGAGGATCTGATTGTGAGACCCAACTGGTTTTGTACTGCAACGTCTAGTCATTCCAAACACCTGAGGCCTTTTGACTTGACGTGGGTACCTTTTCTTTTCCACTTTGGGACACAATGATTCTTCTTTCTTAGTTATTTACACTCCACAGTCCATACCCCCCTAGACGCATGGCCTTGCTAGATTAATTCGGGCTTGTTGAACATTTGAGGCTGGACCAATGCGCTTACGTCCACCAGATTTTTCTCTAAATCCGATCTGAGAATACCCCTCCCTGTGTGGGTTACTTGGATAATTGAAAGACCAGTGCAGTTGCACCAGCCTAACGAAATTTGTCGACGTAACTGCCCGACGGCCTTTTGTTTTGCCCATGTAGATTTATGGGCGAATCGCATCAGATTTATCCCGTTTTTATTTTTTGATCGCTTGACCAAGAAACTTGTGTTAAGCTTATGCTTTCCCGTTTGTTTAAAAGCTGTTTATTTATCAACTGTAATTAAGGCCCCCTTGTTCTTTTGTACTAAGTATTTTCTATTTAGATCTTGGTAGATGTTCACTTGTTTTTGTCCCGGGTTGGAATTAAATATTCTGCCTTCCTAATGATGTTCCTCTTTCTCTCGTCAGTATTCAACGAACATTCCAGACATTTGTGTGTTATTTCATTTACAATGTGTATGTGCTCCATTATTTTTGTTATTGAACTTTATTCTAACGTGCCCCTCTCTTGATAATTGTAAGTTCAGGACCCCCTGATTCTGATTTATCCATGATCATAATCATTTTTTACTGTCAAAACCGATTCCTTTCCTCAAACCAACCAATTTCACATACTCTTCACACCTTTTGTTTGGGCGGTTGAATTTAATTTGTTATAACACCTTAACTGTATATTCCCCTGGGCACGACTTGAAGATGCGTTTAGGATTCACACTTCTCTGTCTCCAGTACCCAAGCGTGCCCTCTCGGAGTTGACTCAGCCACTATTTCTGGGTGGTATGTTTGCAAAATTTGGTCTGCGCTCAAAATTGTTCTATGATTACGATTTCCCATCCATTCCAGATCTGAAATGAGATTGTAGATGCCCCCCGGCACCTCTCAATACTTTTTTCTCAAATAAATTGTATATTAAAATTCACTGTTGAGTTTATTTATTAATTTATGTATGCTTAATAATGTGTTTTATTGATCTAGGTATTTAGGCATTGTTGTGTCAGCACCACCGTCCGCCCAAAGGTGGAAAAGCAATTTCCAATCTCTCTTATTTAATTACATTACGGTGCCCTGATCACGGCCCCACCTGGAAGGTCCATAATGACGACCCCTATTCAGCTAGCCCGAGCTTTGAGGGTCGGCCCCCTCTACTCGGCCAGCGCAGGCTGGGGCTTTCACCCAAGGCGTTGTCCACACTGCTGACACCCCAACCCCCCAACCACCGAGTCTATGATCCGCTTCGTGGGGGCGTACAAGGTCCCTTTTTCTTTTTCTTTGGTTGTAGATTCTACCTCAACAAGCTTCTGCTCTTTATCTTGAATCTTTGCCCCTTGGCAACACCACTTTCACCCTATAGTGTTCCCCATCAGTCTCGATCAACGGCCAGCGAACGCACGAACCACCCCACATCGTGTCACGCCATGCCTGCCCAACCCCGGTTCCCTTTATTCGATATATTAATATACTTTTACACAATGACTTTGCTTAGTTTGTTTGCACAGGCCCAACTCAACCTTCCCAAGACATGTGGTAGAATACCCGGCCTTTTTTGTACTCCATTTGGCGTAAGGACCAGCAGGGAATCATGGGCCTGATCCCCAGCCCTCATCGTGGTGACCACCAATATATCTTTTAATAGCCAATGTATTAACCCTCATGCCAATATTGCGCACCCACATAATTAATTGCCCCCCACACATCGGAACACCCCTATTGGCTGACATTTGGCTGGCAACTTCATCCCCCAGAATTTCCCTACACGACCCTTCGGTGTTCAGCGATTACCCATATACAGCTGTGAGACACATCATTACGCCAACTCGTGAACGAACTCTGTCGGAATTATAACCCAACCCAAATTACTAGTTACCCTTGTTATTGTTAATCTTTACCTGTTTCGTAGGGGACCTATTTTAAAATCTCACAGATTGAATTGAGTGCTGTGTACGTAACGAAATCATCTATAAACTTACTCCGTCCCTCGTCAGAATCGATTTATATATGTACCACGCACACAGATGAAAATGAAAAACGAAGCGAAGGATGTAAATATGTTGTTTGTGATGATTTTTTTAAACTCCCCTTTTTCCCTTCTTTTTTGTCTTTCCGAGTTGGTCCTTTTCTTTTTATTCATCTTTCCCTTTTCCTTTCCTTTTTTTCCCCCCCCCCCCCTTTTTCCCCCTTTTTTTTTCCCTTCCCCCCCCCCTTTTTTGATTGTGGTGTAGCCTGGATCTTTGTACTTGAGGTTTTGCCTACATGCCGGTTGCCTATTTAATCCACATCATGTCTTTTCCCATTACACACCACTTGAGGATCACTTATAGGTATTTCTCTATACCCTTCAACAGTCGTCATAAACAAACGATTAGATTTCTTTTTTCGCAAAATATCACGGAAAATTCAATATAAAAGACTGCCTTTTTTTTGGGTGCTGCTTGGGCTCGGCATTTTTACAGAACCGATGAGCTAGCCTGGATGGTTCTGGACATGTGTAAAAACCCCATTCTGTTTCTTGATCTTTAATTTCATAGGGAGGGTATTATTGTGTACACGAATTTTACACGGATTTCCGATTGCCTTCATTATCGCATATGCCTTTAGCCGATAGATTCATTATTTTTTCGCTTCTCCTTACAGTTATTCAATGGGTGCTGAGGGAATAATGTAACAAATCTGTTGTTTGTAGTTCAACCTTCTGCTTTAATTTTTCATCGGATAAGACAACTGTTTTAGCAACATACTCAGGCGTTAAGTGCTAAACACCATAATTATGTTTTGTACTCGCTAACTCAGCAAAAACCATAACACAGTAGGCCCTTTACAAAGTAAAGTCCATTCTGGCGACCTTGATAGAATTTTCACATTCTATCATTGTGGTTTCCAGACAAAACACATAACTTTTTTCCAATAAAATAAAAACTGCCATTTACCTTAGGTTGACATACACAACTAAATCCCCCTTTTAACACCAGACCCCTAACACAGTCCAATCCCGTCATCATCACTTTATAAGTTTGTGCTTGACACATGACAATGGAGCTTTATTATATATGTATTATAATTGCTTTTTACATAAATTGACCTTGGCCGTCTCAACTTAACTATATAGCGAAGTTACTCTTTCTGGGCCCATTCATTTAATAGCAGAGGACGTCTCGGTCGCTCCGTTTTTCTGCTGTTTTCTTGGACTCATTGTGTTGCCCCCCTGTCGGCGCTAAGCCCCATGTATGTGTAGCAAAACACGCGCCGGCCCCCCCCCTGCACAGGCAATTGGTGGCTTGCCCCGGTGGCTCAAACGCCTTTTGTGCATATTGGTTCTTTTGTAGTTTCCCTCCCTTGCCTGAACAGGATTGTAATTTTTACTTTTATCAGTTTGTTGGCAAATGACCCCGCCATTTCTGGACGGCTTTTCTGTAGTGAAAATTTGTTTATTTTACACACACGTGTTTAGATAGCTTCATGCCTCTTTGATTGTATTGACATGTTTGCTGCGAATACATTATTAACAAACCAAACGCTTCCAGCGCCTGTTCGACACATTTGCAACGTGCCCCGTTGCACACCCGCATAAGCAGGCAAGCGTTAATTAAAGAAGGTCACCTTCTTGCCTATGCTTGGGTGCCAAAGGTATAGCAGATTCATCTGGGCCACCGGTTTCTATACCAGATAGAAAGATTTTACCAAATGCGTTGTCTTTAGTTGTTCCCATCACCCCTTTCCATAACCATTGCCCGCATCTTTAATACCCGCCTGCACTGCTTTGCCCATGAAACCGGATGGGCTCTGGAAGAGTCGTCTTTCCCCCAGTGCGTCTATTCTTATCCCCTCCATTGATTTTTCCCGGTTTTTCGCGTGCTGTGGTCGCCGCCGGACATACATTACGGAGTTTTAACCAACCCTTTAGTTTTCTACAACCTACAACATTACCACGTATCGCAACATAAACAGCATCGACAACAGACCAATAATTACTTTTAATTCTTTCTCTCACATTCTTTTTTCTATTATCGTTTTTGTGTTTGATGTATTTTATCTAAATGCTGTCTGTTCTGACCTCGCTACCGTGTTGGACGTCATTTTTTATAGAAGAATTTCGTCTTGCATTTGGTGAAATGCCCACGCCGACGGACTTTCAGAGATATTTGTGCCTGCCGACACGTCTTTGCGACAGGACCTTTTAGATGTTGCCGTACCCTGTGGCCCCATGACGGGTGTGTCTCTCTGTCGGTGCATGTTGTAGTAATATGCTTTGGTGGCCATGTTGTTAACTTACAAACCTTCCTCCACCCTTGAAAAACTAAAATAATTTTTAATCTTCTTTGTTTTTTTTTTTGTTGAATATTGCACCAGACACAAACATTATTACAAACAATAACCACTATTATTTTGTCTGTGATTTATAAAGTTTTTTGGGATCCTACGTCCTGGAGTTGTTTGATGTGAAAACTAGTATACTTTGTATATAGTTCTCCACTATTGGGTATCCTCCCTATGGCGCCCCTTTTGAGGACTGGATTCGCTTATTGCTCTGTGAAAACTTCTGTATAAGTCTCTGTTTTTGGCATAAAGCGTCGGCTAATGATTCTAAATGTGAAGGTACTCTCCTCCCCTTCTTTCCCCCCCCCCCCTTCCTTTCACCCTCATCTTTTCTCTCATTTCTTCTTTATTTTTCTCCCTTCCTCCTCTCCTCCCCGCTCCTTTGCCTCCTTTCCCCCCCCTTTCTCTCCCTCTCCCCCCCCCTTTCCTCCCGCTGCCCCTTTTTCTTTTTCTTATTTTTGCCCCCACTTATCTCTTCCCCTATTTTTCTTTCCTCCCCCTTCCCCCTCCTCTTCCCCTCCATGATGCTGCGATTTTGGATTTTGTCGGATGTCCCCCGTGTAGATGCTTGTCGGCTGAGTTACGTCACCCTGTGGAGGTGTCCTATCACTGAGATTATTACTAGCTGCAATGGCTGATCCACTACGATGTTTCAAGCAGTGTTTTATCATTGGAAGTCTGCCAGGATTCTCACGTCTCTTGCGCGGTACGTATTAGAGAAAAATCTTGGTTACCTGCCATACCAAATCGCGCTTGTCAGTCTTCTACGCCGCAATCGCATATGGCGATTTTTAGGGTCCTCTTAGGATGATCATGCTATCTTCTACCAAACCCCATTGGACCAAGCCAACTTTAACTGTGCCTGGTTTCTGTTTTTGATTTCAATGATTCTTAGACACAGCTATTACTCTTTACTACTTAAAGGGCTCCGTTGCATTCAATTTGGGTCTTGGATGAATTGTGACCTGTTCTTGCCGAGTTGATCAAAGATATTATGACTGCAGATAGCAGTCCTTTGTGACAATGAGGACAGGAAGAGTACAAGGTATTGAGATGTTTGTTAACTGTTGGCCAAAATTTCTTTTTTATATATGTTTTCGTATCTATAGATTCACTTGGGCGGCTCTCATCCAGTCTTTGTGCAATATGGTGAATTAGTAATACTGTGAATAAACTCTTCAATATTGGATTGAGCGGAAACTGCAGACATTTTTCAAAGAACGGTTCACCATGCCTTACTGTAACAAAGAAAGTTTTTTTCATGTCATTGCAATCTCCCCACCCTCCCCCCTCCCCCTCCTTCTTCCCCTCCCTTCTCTTCCTTTCCTCCTTCGCCTGTTTCTTCTTCCTCCTCTTCCCTTCCCCCCCCCTTTCCTTCCCCCCCCCCTTTTTCCCTGCCCTCCCTTTTATCCTTCGTATTCCCTCTTCCTTCCCCTCTTTTCTCTCTCCTTCTTTTCTCCTTTTTTTTTTTTTTCTTTTTCTTTTTTTTATTTCCTTTTTTTTTCCTCCCTTGACCTATATGGGGATCAAAACTAAACCATATGATATGCTTAAGGTATTATACGTGACCGCCGGTTTGAGAATGGGGGTTTCTTGAGGCAGGGGCTTCATGCGTGGTCCGAGTCGTAGTACAAACCCCGGTGCCCAAGAAGATTGTGTACCGTCCCGAATCCA
>VCII01000787.1:0-19035 GCA_006030095.1 Triplophysa siluroides | reverse complement strand
GCTATAAGTTTTCAGAATTAATTGAAAATGAATGAGATAAACTTGTTTTTTTAATGTTTGTGCCGTTCTCCTGGAACATTGTTATATGTATTACATTTGTGATACTGTGAGATTTTTAAGCAGCCGTGTCTCAGACAGTTTCTGTATATCTCATGTTAATCTTGAGTACTTACAGAATAGTATCGCACCCTTCAAACATCTGTAGAGTCTTTAGTTTGATCACATTTATAAAAGACAGAGACAGCTGTACGGTTATTTCCGAAGACATACGACGCGTGCGCGGGGACTAAAGCATGCCAACAAATCACAGACGTATGACTCAGTTTCACTCACTGCGTGCAGTTCATGTCCGGCATCTTTTTTTTTTTTTTTTTTTTTTTTTTTACATTTTTAATATGAACAATTATGGGAAGAGCAACCATATAGAAAATGTATATATGTTTCACTTAAAACTATGACATTCATACAAAGTCCGACCTTATGGGCTTGACATACTCAATCCATTTTGTCCAGATTATGTAAAACATGTCTCTTTGAGACCTGAGAGTAAACGAGAGCTTTTCCATATTGTAGATGTCTTGGATTATGTTGATCCACTCTTCGATGGTCGGGAGGTCCGGCTTTAACCATTTCCTGGTTATAGTTTTCTTACTCGCTGCCAGTAGTATCCAAAGCAGCCTCTTGTCTTTGTTTCTCCAGTTGTTGACATCAACGTTGCCCAAATACAGATTCACAAAGTTGCAAGGTATTTTACTACTAAACGTATGATTAATATGATCACATATTTGCGACCAAAAGGGTCTCAACAATGGGCAGTCCCAGAAAATGTGGTAGTGATTGGCACCTGAAAATCCACAGAGCCTCCAGCATGAGTCTCCGCTACCTTGGTGTCTCTTTTGAGTTGGTGTGATAAAAAATCTGATTATATTCTTCCAACAGAACTCTCGCCAGGTATTCGAGCCAGTAGTACTCCATTGTACTCTACATATATTCACCCAACTTTTATTTGAAATTTGAATATTACCTTCCATTTCCCATCTCCTCTTAATGTACTCTGTGTCAGGTTCTTTGTTTTCCTGAATGGCTTTGTATATCTTAGAAACTAATTTATTTAGAGAAATTGACGTAGTTAATGCTAAGAGAGTCTGTAGGAACCCCAAGAAATAAAATGGTTTAAAGAATAATAAATAACTCACAGTAGTGTCTGTAGTTGACAGTGTGGATCCTTCAGTAGATCAGAGAGCAGCTTCACTCCTGAATCTCCTGGATTATTATAGTCCAGATCCAGTTGTGTCAGATGTGAGGGGTTTGATCTCAGAGCTGAAGTCAGAGCAACAAACCCTTAGATCCAATACTGCACTTACACAGACTGAAGAGAGAAGAAAAATTAATTAAATAATGAAAATAACATTTTAGACAATAATTAGGAGTAAAATTGTTTAATATAATATTCAAATGTATTATTCATCAAATAATGTCTCTTTTTACAAGATGTAATAAATTAAATGACTGTAAATCCCTCACATTTTATATGAATTTGCATGAATAGTTTCATATATTTAAGTTAGTTATTAAAATGATCTCATCTCTATGGTAACATATCCCGGACGCATGTTACGTCCCCATATGTCTAGGAGATAGGGACCGTAACAGTTTGGTCAATAAAAACCCTGTTGTGCGTCAAGTGGGTGGAATAAGGCAAAATGTTCAGTAAATATAAAATCATTTATTGACAATCATATAAATATTTGAATGGAAAGAAGGGACGTGAGCGGTGCTAAATCAAAGAAAGAAAACAAAACAATTATAATTCTTATAAAAATCCCTCTAAACTTATTAACCCAAACCCAAACAAAACTAGACACTAACACAAACGAACAAATCTTCCACATCAACGAAGTCTTAACTAAACTATACTCTCTAAACCAAAAGTACTGAAGAAAACTTACATTGGATGGCACCCGCTCCTAAACTAGTGAAATAATACAAAGGTCTCGTATCCTACGTGTTTGACGAGAGTAGGTCACGTGACATTCTTTCTGTCCACTTCCCTCCCAAGCAGATTTTAATCTGACAAACACACAATTTAGCAGCACAAATTACAAAGACCGCGTTTTCACGACAGCCTTCTCTCTCTCGCCTCCTCTCCCGTAATTGTCACGAGGGTTCCTTTTAAGTGCTGTAGCGATCGCTGATTGAAGGATCAGACGGTGACATCATCCCAAAGGAAATTGGGAACAGGTGGATTCACGGCCCATATGATATCTGTATTAACAACACAGAGAACAACAAAAACACAACCAACACAACTCACGGACGTAACACCCCCACACTTAAGAATTAACATCCATGGTTGTTAATAACCACAACACCAATCAATGCACATCAATAAACACCACTCTTAAACTCTCGACAGAGCATCAGCTACAATATTTTCAGAACCTTTCTTGTGAAGAATTTCCAAATTGTAACTTTGTAGAATTAGTGACCACCGCATAAGTCTCTGGTTCTGATTGAACATTCGAGATTAAAAACGTAAGTGGATTATGATCTGTATATGTTCTGACTGGCTGAGATGAGGAACCAACATATACAGTTGAAAGAAAAAGTATGTGAACCCTTTGGGCTTACTTGGATTTCTTCATAAATTGGTCATAAAATGTGTTCTGATCTTCATCTAAGTCACAACAATAGAGAAACAAAGTCTGCTTAAACTAATACCGCACAAACATTATACGTTTTCATGTTTTTATTGAACACAACATGTAAACATTCATAGTGCAGGGTGGAAAAAGTATGTGAACCTTTGGGTTTAATAACTGGTTGACCCTCCTTCGGCAGCAATAACCTCAACCAAACGTTTCCTATAGTTGCAGATCAGACCTGCACAATGGTCAGGAGAAATTTTGGACCATTCCTCTTTACAAAAGTGTTTCAGTTCAGCAATATTCTTGGGATGTCTGGTGTGAATCGCTCTCTTGAGGTCATGCCACAGCATCTCAATCGGGTTGAGGTCAGGACTCTGACTGGGCCACTCCAGAAGGCGTATTTTCTTCTGTTGAAGCCATTCTGTTGTTGATTTACTTCTATGCTTTGGGTTGTTGTCCTGTTGCATCGTCCATCCTCTGTTAAGCTTCAGTTGGCGGACAGAAGTTTTCCTGCAAAATGTCTTGATAAACTTTGGAATAAATTTTTCCATCGATGACAGTAATCCGTCCAGGGCCTGAGTCAGCAAAGCAGCCCCAAACCATGATGCCCCCTCCACCATATTTCACAGTTGGGATGAGGTTTTGATGTTGGTGTGCTGTGCCTTTTGTTCTCCACACATAGCGTTGTGTGTTCTTTCCAAACAACTCAATTTTGGTTTCATCTGTCCACAGAATGTTTTGCCAGTAGTGCTGTGGAACATCAAGGTGCTCTTTTGCAAACTTCAAACGTGCTGCAATGTTTTTTTTGGACAGCAGTGGCTTCCTCCGTGGTGTCCTCCCATGAAGTCCATTCTTGTTTAATGTTTTCCTTATTGTAGATTTGTCAACAAAAATGTTAGCATGTGCCAGAGATTTCTGTAAGTGTTTAGCTGACACTCTAGGATTCTTCTTCACCTCATTGAGCATTCTGCGCTGTGCTCTTGCAGTCATCTTTACAGGACGACCACGCCTAGGGAGTGTAGCAACAGTGCTGAACTTTCTCCATTTGTAGACAATCTGTCTTACCGTGGACACATGGACATCAAGGCTTTTAGATATACTTTTGTAGCCCTTTCCAGCTTTATGTAAGTCAACAATTCTTGATCGTAGGTCTTCTGAGAGCTCTTTTGTGCGAGGCATGGTTCACACCAGACATCCCAAGAATATTGCTGAACTGAAACACTTTTGTAAAGAGGAATGGTCCAAAATTTCTCCTGACCGTTGTGCAGGTCTGATCTGCAACTATAGGAAACGTTTGGTTGAGGTTATTGCTGCCAAAGGAGGGTCAACCAGTTATTAAACCCAAAGGTTCACATACTTTTTCCACCCTGCACTATGAATGTTTACATGTTGTGTTCAATAAAAACATGAAAACGTATAATGTTTGTGCGGTATTAGTTTAAGCAGACTGTGTTTTTCTATTGTTGTGACTTAGATGAAGATCAGAACACATTTTATGACCAATTTATGAAGAAATCCAAGTAAGCCCAAAGGGTTCACATACTTTTTCTTTCAACTGTACCTCGAAATACTGCAGAGCTAATAGAAGTGCCAGAGCTTCTTTTTCGATCGTCGAATAATTCAACTGATGTCTATTCAACTTCTTTGAGAAGTAACAAATAGGGTGGTCAACACCAAAGTTATCTTCCTGTATTAGTACAGCACCGACACCTAAAGAACTTGCATCAACTTCTAACTTAAAGGGGCGGGTAAAATCAGGAGCGGACACAACAGGAGTGTTCATCAGAAGGGTTTTCACACTTTCAAATGCCCTCTGACAATCATCAGACCAGGTAAAAGGAACTGACGGACTGAGTAAGCTAGTAAGTGAACACACAACCGAAGAGAAGTTTCGACAAAAACGACGGTAGTATCCGGCCATACCAAGAAATCTCCGCAATTCCCGTCTCGTCCTTGGAATCGGAAATTCGGCAATGGCTTTAACTTTAGCTTCTACTGGACGAACTTGTCCTTGTCCAACCTCTTTTCCCAAGTACGTGACGGTGGCTTGTCCGAACTCACACTTCGCAAGATTTAGCGTTAATGATGCTTTCTTAAGCCGATCAAATACTGTTCGTAACAGTGAGATGTGTTCTGACCATTCCCGATTATACACAACCAAGTTATCCAAATATGCATTACAATTAGGAACTCCCTCTAATACCAGATTTACAAGTCTCTGAAAGGTAGCTGGGGCATTCCTTAAACCAAATGGCATCACGGTATACTGTAAAAAATTATCCGGAGTGACAAATGCTGATATTTCTGAAGCATGAGAAGTGAGTGGAACTTGCCAATAACCCTTAAGTAAATCGAGTTTCGTAACGAAACACGCAGATCCCAAACTATCTATACAATCCTCCATTCTCGGTAATGGATAGTTATCGGGGATTGTGATAGCATTCACTTTGCGATAGTCAGTACAGAATCGTACAGTACCATCGGATTTCGGGACTAAAATGCAGGGTGAGCTCCACGGACTACAACTATGTTTAGCTAAACCATGTTCTAGCAAGTATTCTGCTTCGGCTTTCAACAAAGACCTTTTTGTAGCATTTACTCTGTATGGATGTCTCTTAATTGGAGTAGGATTTGTAACCTTGATGTCATGTTGCAACACTGTAGTTTGTGACGGAACATCATGAAAAAGTATAGGAAATTTGTGAATCAACTTAGCAACATCCTGTTTTTGGTCAACTGTCAAATTGTTAAGATGCGACATCAAATCTTTAACAATTTCCGAATTTGATAAATGAGCACACTGCTGTGGCGCATTTCTCAAAACTAAACCATCCTCATCTCCAATTTCACTATCAAAAGAAGACTTACAGTTGTGTTCAAAATTATTCAACCCCCAATGCTGTAAATGGTTTTAGGGAATTTAGTGTACATTTGTAATTGTATTCAGAATGAAATCCTACAAGGACTTCTTAAAGAACCATATGCAACTAAAATGACATCAATTAGTTTTGTAATACAGTAGTAAATGTTTCTTTTGTGAATTCTTCATTGACATAATTATTCAACCCCTTAAAGACTACCACTCTGAAGAACAGAGGTTCAATGAAGTGTTTTCAATCAGGTATTGAAAACACCTGTGGATATCAGGGAGCAGCAATAAAGCCTAATAAGCACCAATTAGGCAGCTTTAAAATGACTGTGATACTCAGCTCCTTCTAGACATTTACTGGTATGGTTACAAACATGGTGAGGTCAAGAGAATGGTCCAGGAAGACAAGAGAACAGGTGATTACTCTTCACAGGAAGGGCAATGGCTATAAGAAGATTGCAAAGATGTTAAACATACCAAGAGACACCATAGGAAGCATCATTCGCAAATTCAAGGCAAAGGGCACTGTTGAAACGCTACCTGGTCGTGGCAGAAAGAAGATGCTGACTTCAACTGCTGTGCGCTACCTGAAGCGTAGAGTGGAGAAAAGTCCCCGTGTGACTGCTGAGGAACTGAGAAAAGATGTGTCAGATGTGGGTACTGAAGTTTCTGCTCAACAATACGGCGCACCCTGCGTAATGGAGGCCCTCCATGCCAGAACTCCCAGGCGCACCCCCTTGCTGTCCCCAAAGAATAAGAAGAGTCGACTGCAGTATGCCAAAAGTCATGTGGACAAACCACAGAAGTTTTGGGATAGTGTTCTGTGGACTGATGAAACAAAATTAGAACTGTTTGGGCCCATGGATCAACGCTATGTTTGGAGGAGGAAGAACAAGGCCTAGAAGAAAAGAACACCTTGCCTACTGTGAAGCATGGCGGGGGGTCAATCATGCTTTGGGGCTGTTTTGCTTCTGCAGGTACTGGGAAGCTTCAGTGTGTGCAAGGTACCATGAATTCTCTTCAGTACCAGGAGATATTGGATGACAATGTGATGCAGTCCGTCACAAACCTGAGGCTTGGAAGACGTTGGACCTTTCAACAGGACAATGATCCCAAGCATACCTCCAAGTCCACTAGAGCATGGTTGCAGATTAAAGGCTGGAACATTTTGAAGTGGCCATCGCAGTCACCAGACTTAAATCCGATTGAGAACCTCTGGTGGGACTTAAAGAAAGCAGTTGCAGTGCGCCAGCCTAAGAATGTGACTGAACTGGAGGCTTTTGCCCATGATGAATGGGCGAAGATACCCGTAGATCGCTGCAAGACACTTGTGTCAAGCTATGCTTCACGTTTCAAAGCTGTTATAACTGTAAAAGGATGTTGTACTAAGTACTAAGATTGAATGTCACTTGGGGGTTGAATAAAACTGATAATGATGTGAGCTCAGAAAACACATTTGTGGTTATTTCATTATAAATGTTATGTTATATTTGTCTGACCTACACGTGCCTCTTTGATTTAATTGTAAGCAGGATGACTGAATGATCATAATCAATGTCAAACCGACCAAAACAATCAATTTCAGTGGGGGTTGAATAATTTTGAACACAACTGTAACCTCGCAGGTCATCACACTAGATGTAATAGGCTGTAATTTATTCTCAACATTCTCTGATAAAGATGTACGCAAATAATAAGCCTTCAACATATTAATGTGACACACGCGTGTCTGTCGCTTTCTATCGGGAGTGCTAATAATATAATAATCGGTTTCACTGATCCTTTTCACCACGGTGTATGGACCAGAGAAACGTGCGGACAAAGCAGCTCCAGGAACTGGCAACAACACCAAAACTTCATCACCCGCTTGAAAACAACGAGCAACAGCCTTTCTATCAAAGCGCTGTTTCATTCCCTTCTGTGCTTTAGACAAAGACTCGGTTGCTAAAGAGCAAGCACGATGCAACCGCTCTCGAAATGTACTTACATAGTCTAACACGTTCTGTTTAACAGATGACTCAGTCTTTAGCATTTGCTTTTAAGACTTTCAACGGCCCCCTGACTGATTGTCCAAAAACTAAATCTGCAGGACTAAATCCCAAAGACTCCTGTCTTGTCTCACGTCCAGCAAACAAGACCAAAGGTACACCTAAATCCCAATCTTTCTGAGTATCCAAACAATACTTTTTAAGCATCGACTTTAGCGTTTGATGGAAACGTTCGAGCGCTCCTTGGCTTTCAGGATGATATGGACTCGAAGTACGATGAGTTATATTCAAAGTTTTCATGATTTGATCAAATAATTTCGAAAGGAAGTTTGTTCCGCAATCTGTCTGGACAACTTTTGGCAAACCGAACGTAGAAAAGAATTTAACGAGATTTCTAACAATGATCGGAGCAGTAATATTACGTAACGGGATTGCTTCTGGATAACGTGTGGCTGTACACATTATTGTCAACAAGAATTGATTTCCTAACTTCGTCTTCGGTAACGGTCCAACACAATCCACAATAACATTTTCAAATGGTTCACCAATAGCGGGGATGGGTAAGAGCGGCGCAGGTGCAATCACCTGGTTCGGTTTCCCATGATCTGGCAAGTGTGGCACGTCTTACAAAACCTTGCCACATCTTTCTTTAACCCTGGCCAAAAGAAATGCTTAAGTATACGGTGGTAAGTTTTCCTAACTCCTAAATGTCCAGAAAGTTGATGATCGTGAGCCAGACTTAACACATGCTGTCTGTAATCTGTCGGAACAACAATCTGACATACTGTACTTACATCATCATCAGGTGAGTCACTCTCACACCATTTCCTCATAAGAATCTCCTTCTCTAAAAAATAAGAAATATGATTTCCATTTATTGTGGTGGAATCCACAGCAGAGGAAAAACATTTAGACAGACTCATCATTTTCTGGGCCCCCGAAATCTGTTCACAAGTAACCGGCAAAATCAAAGGTTTCTGATCTATCAGATCAATGGACTTTGAAATTGATCCCTTTTTCTCAACATCAGATTCCGATCGATACTCCAACCTCTCCTCAATAAACATCGGTAGTATAAAAGAATCATCCAAACCAACGTCATTATCTGATTTCTTACTTTGCGCTCGTGTAACTGCGCAAGCAGGAAAAATATCAGGATATGTTACCGCTAACTCGTCAGACTCACAAGTTATTTCAGGTTTGTCCAACACCTCTAACATTGGAAGTATTTTTCCTCCAGTCATCAGAATAAAAGCAACGCCATCAATGGCAGAGAAGGCGTTGGCCACTTTCACAAACCCAGTGACGATCTCACTTTGCAAATGAACAAAATGTAATGGTACTTTAACTGTTCCCATTTCAATACCTCGCACAAACACGTTTGAGCCACAATAGGATTTCTCCGTAATTGGCAACACATTGGACAATAGAAACGATTGTGCAGCTCCCGTATCACGCAACATCTGAATTTCCGCCTGATCGTCCGATTTTCCAGTCAAAGAAACCAAACCTTTCATCAAGAACGGTTTAAATCCATTATCAAGAACCTCCTGTCTAATTTCTGAACTAAAGATTTCTGGAACGGTCTTAATCAACCCCACATTTTTTTGTTGTGATTGCTGCTGTTTTCGTTTCAGCACAACACAATCCGCAATTAAATGTCCGGCCTTGTGACAATAGAAACATTCTCGAACCTCTTGTCGAAGATTACTGTTAACCTTTGGTCGAGAATATTGTGTCTGAGAAAATGTAACAGACGCAGTTTTCTCAGCACGTACGGGTGGAAATGCCACTTTGTGCGTAAGCACAAATTCATCCGCTAATACTGCCGCATCAGAGACTGTAGAAACTTTTTGCTCATTTAATATACTACAACACGTTCAGCTACACAAGATTTAAACTCCTCAAGTAACATTAATTCCCTTAATGTCTTAAGATCTACCACTTTGCTTGCTACACACCACTTATCAAAAAGAGTACTTTCCTCCCTGACAAACTCGACAAACGTCTGACTGTTACTTTTCTTATGTCCTCTAAATCTTTGACGATATGCTTCTGGAACCAATTCATAAGCACGAAGTATGGCTGTTTTCACTGACTCATATTTCAAGCTTTCCTCTAGAGAAAGAGTAGCGCAAACCTCTTGGGCTTTCCCAACTAATTTACATTGTAGTAACAAAGACCAAACATCTTTTGGCCAACGAAGAGAAGAAGCAATCCGCTCAAAAGCATTGAAGTATGAATCAACTTCAGTTTTTCGAAACGGTGGCACCAGCGCTACATGTCTACTTACATCAAACGTGATCGAAGGAATATCCGTCACTAGAAGTTCACTGGAAGATTTTCTTGGACTAGATTTGACATCAGAGCCGGCCGTAATTCTTGACTCCTCCAGCTCTAACTGTCGTATACGAATCGCTCAATTTCCGCCTTACGGATCTGGAAACGCAGTTCCATTTCGGCTTCTCGCACTTGGGCTTTCTCTTGAGCTTCTAGCTGCATTCGCTTTAAGCGAACTTTCCAACTTAAACTCTCTTGGGATCCACTGGCAATAGGAGAATCGGGATCGAAAGGTGGTAAAACACTTTTAGCTTTGGTTTCATCCTCCGCCTCAGTCGTTTCCCCCTGCCCTTCGTCCTGACTCAACATACTCGGTCCCTCACTTTGATCAATCACGGACATAAATTGCGAACCCGAAATAGACGTGCTCAACTCCTCCGTACCGAATTCCGTTCCTCTCAATACTAAAACTTTAAGCTCAACTAGTTTGCTATAAATTGTAAACTTAATATCAGGCTTATGAGCTTGTTTATCAACAGGAATTTGATAATATTCAGCCAGTGAAAACAAGTCCTTCTTTCGACACTTTTCTAATTGTTCCAGAGACGGACTCTGAACAAAATTCTCCAAATCAAAACCTACCATGTTTACTTAACTACAACTAAATACGCATGCTATATTATGCACCAACGAAACATATTGTATCTCAAAACATGTAAGCCTAATACCATCACACATTGACACACAACAAAATACTTAATTAACCCCAGGATTTAATATTGAATAATATCCCAGACGAGCCCCCAAATGTTACGTCCCCATATGTCTAGGAGATAGGGACCGTAACAGTTTGGTCAATAAAAACCCTGTTGTGCGTCAAGTGGGTGGAATAAGGCAAAAGTTCAGTAAATATAAAATCATTTATTGACAATCATATAAATATTTGAATGGAAAGAAGGGACGTGAGTGGTGCTAAATCAAAGAAAGAAACAAAACAATTATAATTCTTATAAAAATCCCTCTAAACTTATTAACCCAAACCCAAACAAAACTAGACACTAACACAAACGAACAAATCTTCCACATCAACGATCTTAACTAAACTATACTCTCTAACCAAAAGTACTGAAGAAAACTTACATTGGATGGCACCCGCTCCTAAACTAGTGAAATAATACAAAGGTCTCGTATCCTACGTGTTTGACGGAATGTAGGTCACGTGACATTCTTTCTGTCCACTTCTCTCCCAAACAGATTTTAATCTGACAAACACACAATTTAGCAGCACAAATTACAAAGACCGCGTTTTCACGACAGCCTTCTCTCTCTCGCCTCCTCTCCCGTAATTGTCACGAGGGTTCCTTTTAAGTGCTGTAGCGATCGCTGATTGAAGGATCAGACGGTGACATCATCCCAAAGGAAATTGGGAACAGGTGGATTCACGGCCCATATGATATCTGTATTAACAACACAGAGAACAACAAAAACACAACCAACACAACTCACGGACGTAACAGAGGTACAGGAAACGAGGGAGGATATTCATTCTAATTGAGTCCAGAGTGTAAACTTAGAAACGGGACATTGTTCCACCTTTGTAAATCTGATCTTATTTTTGAGATTAAAGGCCCATAATTAGCATCGAACCCTCTACACGGATCTTCTGTCAGAACAACTCCTAAATATTTTATGCTATCCGATTCCCACTTCCATGTATATGTGCTTCTGATCTTCATAGGCGGATTGTAGTTCAGCCTTAGAACCTGAGTTTTAGTAATATTGATTTTATAGCCCGAAAAAGAGCCATATTCCTCCAGCATTCTCATTACTTTAGGAAGTGACTGATTGGAGTCCGTCAGAAATAATAATATGTCGTACGCAAATAGAGCTGATCTCTGTTCACCTGATTCTAAAGTAACCCCTTGGATTTCTGTGCTCTGCCTAATCCATTGAGCTAAGGGCCAATAAAATAAAAGAAAAAGTAGTGCCGATGCTCCGCAGCCCTGGCGGGTTCCTCTTTCCAATTTCATGTCCGGCATCTTTTATTGCTGGGACTGCGCCATCTATCAGTTTCAAACGATCTGCAAATCCAGCGTTATATCCACCGTTTATATAACATCCATCACTGACATGCTGTAAACAAACAAACACAACTCAACTTCTCTCAGTATCGCAGGAGTAACAAGCTGCAGGCCCACAGCGCAGCCAATCTTGATGGTGGGCGGGTCTTCTTATCTCGTCGGTTGACGTGTGGGCTATTTCTTTCACTTTTACGGGAGAATTGACCAATAAGGGACTAAGAAAAGTTGTTATGAAATGGATTTTCATGTTCAAAAAACACTTTCCTGAACCTATATGAACGCTGGGGGAGTGTATCGAGCAGAGAAATACTACGTCATACATCCAACTAGTTTTTCGAAAAGTTGACCATGTTAAGCATGAGAAGACAACACGTTTAACATTGTAAATGAGTCAGAATGCATGAAACACTGTTGCACGGCCGCTTTAAATCTCACATGAACCTTGTTGCTTCAAACAATATCCTGAGAAATAGAAATAAGATCTGAAGTGATCATTAAAGATCGATCTGTTAATGCTTTGCCTGTTTTCTTTGTTGCAAGTGCAGCGTTATTAAAATCTGAAGATCAATCATGTAGTCAGAAAAAAGTCACAAGTGTTTTACTAACATTATAACTCACTGTTGTGTTGTTATTTCTCTCTCAGTCTGAGTTACTGTAATCTGACAGAGGAAAGTTGTTCATCACTGGCGTCAGTTCTCAGATCAAACTCCTCAAGTCTGACAGAACTGAACCTGAGTGACAATAATCTGAAGGATTCAGGAGTGAAGCTGCTCTCTGATGGACTGAAGAATACAAACTGTAAACTGAAGACAGTAAAGTAAGAAAACCCTTAAAGCAATAAAGTTAAACGTGTATGTCTGTATTGTGTAAATGGAGGTCTTCAGTTTATCAGAATCATCTTTATATATAAGAGACTCAACAGTGACTGTCAGTCAATGACTCTGATGATTTAGATTCACAGCTTTATCACCATACTGAGATCATTTTAATAACTAACTTAAATATATGAAACTATTCATGCAAATTCATATAAAATGTGAGGGATTTACAGTCATTTAATTTATTACATCTTGTAAAAAGAGACATTATTTGATGAATAATACATTTGAATATTATATTAAACAATTTTACTCCTAATTATTGTCTAAAATGTTATTTTCATTATTTAATTTATTTTTCTTCTCTCTTCAGTCTGTGTAAGTGCAGTATTGGATCTAAGGGGTTTGTTGCTCTGACTTCAGCTCTGAGATCAAACCCCTCACATCTGACACAACTGGATCTGAGATGTAATAATCTAGGAGATTCAGGAGTGAAGCTGCTCTCTGGTCTACTGAAGGATCCACACTGTCAACTACAGACACTACTGTGAGTTATTTATTATTCTTCAAACCATTTTATTTCTAAAAACTATTACCACAGTGTAAAAAAATTACAGGTTGAAAAATCTATAATATTAAACGCAACAAACTGTACGACAAACCTTTATGTTTACACAAAGTTGGGACAAGATGTTTGCATAACTCAGTTTTCTCAGTGAAGTCACATGTATTTTAACACACTTGCACACATGCACACACAAACACCATTTTAAATTAATCCAACTTTCAAATTAATACATTTCTGAGTTTACTCAACTAAGAAAATAAAGTCCACCCAAACTTTCTTTCTTCTGCAAAACACCAAAAACCGTTGGTAGTCATATACTTCTATTGTATGGATACAAAACCAATGACAAGACCACGGGACCAAAGTTTTTTGTATACCAACATTCTTCAAAATATCTTCTTTTGTGTTCTGAAAGTCATACAGGTTTGGAATGACACAAGGTGTAAATCATGAAAGAATTTTCATTTTTGGGAGACCAGTTGTTATAAACCTGTAAACATTTCTTTGTTTTGCTGAACACAAATAAACACGAGAGTTCATAACTCAGCCGTTGTGGGTCATCATTGACTCCCATAGTAGTCTTTTCATTTTTAGGTGAACTGTTCCTTTAAGTGTCCAGTCAACAAAATGATCTTTATTAGGGACATTCTGAGGACTCGTTTAATTCAGTATACAAACAAAAATAAAGTTACTTCATTACCTTTGTTGGGAGACATTTTAAGTTGATTTTTAACAGTGGAATCACTTTTGTGTTCAAGTGACTGTCATGTAAATGTTTTGTACTCACACTTGTGTTAATGTTGGTGTGTAGCTTTTCTTGTATTGTGTTCTCTCTTGGATTAATTTAATATGATTTGTAAGTAGAAAGTCATTCAGACATGATGTTGATAATGACTGAGATGAGTGTATATTGATATCATATCATAGGCCCCACATGATTGTGTTTGCTGGGTTATTGCTTCTAACAATATCCTGAGAAATAGAAATGAGATCTGAAGTGATCATTAAAGATCGATCTGTTAATGCTTTGCCTGTTTTCTTTGTGGCAAGTGCAGCGTTATTAAAATCTGAAGATCAATCATGTAGTCAGAAAAAAGTCACAAGTGTTTTACTAACATTATAACTCACTGTTGTGTTGTTATTTCTCTCTCAGTCTGAGTGGCTGTAATCTGACAGAGAAAAGTTGTTCATCACTGGCGTCAGTTCTCAGATCAAACTCCTCAAGTCTGACAGAACTGAACCTGAGTGACAATAATCTGAAGGATTCAGGAGTGAAGCTGCTCTCTGATGGACTGAAGAATACAAACTGTAAACTGAAGACACTAAAGTAAGAAAATCCTTAAAGCAATAAAGTTAAACGTGTATGTCTGTATTGTGTAAATGGAGGTCTTCAGTTTATCAGAATCATCTTTATATATAAGAGACTCAACAGTGACTGTCAGTCAATGACTCTGATGATTTAGATTCACCATTATCACCATACTGAGATCATTTAATAACTAACTTAAATATATTAAACTATTCATGCTATTATGATAAAATGTGAGGGATTTACAGTCATTTAATTTATTACATCTTGTAAAAAGGGACATCATTGATAAATTCGATAATAATAAATTTGAATTGTGATACATTTTACTCCAAATTATTGTCTAAAATGCTATTGACATTATTTACTTTTTATTTCTCTCTTCAGTTGTATAACTGCAGATTGGATCTGAAGGTTGTGTTGCTCTGACTTCAGCTCTGAGATCAAAACCCCTCACATCTGACACAACTGGATCTGAGATTTAATAATCCAGGAGATTCAGGAGTGAAGCTGCTCTCTGATCTACTGAAGGATCCACACTGTCAACTACAGACACTACTGTGAGTTATTTATTATTCTTAAACCATTTTATTTCTAAAAAACTATTACCACAGTGTAAAAAAATTACAGGTTGAAAAATCTATAATATTAAACGCAACAAAATGTACGACAAACCTTTATGTTTACACAAAGTTGGGACAAGATGTTTGCATAACTCAGTTTTCTCAGTGAAGTACATGTATTTAACACTTGCACACATGCACACACAAACACCATTTTAAATTAATCCAACTTTCAAATTAATACATTTCTGAGTTTACTCAACTAAGAAAATAAAGTCCACCCAAACTTTCTTTCTTCTGCAAAACACCAAAAACCGTTGGTATAGTCATACTTCTATGGTCTGGATAAAAAATACCAAGAACATGGACCGAGTTTTTGTTTACCAACATTCTTCAAAATATCGTCTTTTGTGTTCTGAAAGTCACACAGGTTTGGAATGACACAAGGTGTGTAAATCATGATTTTTTTTTTTGTTGAGACCAGTGTTATAAACCTGTAAACATTTCTTGTTTTGCTGAACCCAAATAAACACGAGAGTTCGTAACACAGTGCTGGGTCATAATTGACTCCCTAGAAGTGTTTTTCATTTTAGTGAACTGTTCCTTAAGTATCCAGTCAAACAAAATGATCTTTATGTCGGGTTTGAGGACTAGTTTAAGTCAGTATACAAAAAAAAATCCTTTTAAAAAATCCATGTTTAAGTTACTTTATTACCTTTGTTGGGAGACTTTTTACGTTGATTTTTTACAGTGGAATCACTTTGTGTTCAAGTGACTGTCATGTAAATGTTTTGTACTCACACTTGTGTTAATGTTGGTGTTGTAGCTTTTTGTATTGTGTTCTCTTTGGATTAATTTAATATGATTTGTAAGTATAAAGTCATTCTGACATGATGTTGATAATGACAGAGATGAGTGTATATTAATATCATATCTGTTGTTTCTTCTCAATGTTTTACAGTATTGAGCCTCGACTGTAACAATCACATGCAGACTGAAGGATTCACTTTCATTCAGTAAAGATCATCTGGACCTTTTTCTTCATGAAGACTGTGACATCAACGGTGACAGCTGTGAAGCGCTTAAAAGTGTAGAGTTATTTTTAATGTAAATGTAGTATTATTGTTGTTATTTGTATATCATTCTGATCTCATATTCTGTATCATCCTGTAGTCTCTGAGCTCTAAAGTCTGGCGTGTGTCTGGTCACAATCACATTATTACATGGTCAATGGCCACATAGATTTTTGCTTAAAGTTAATTTAATGAAGAATAAAATGTAATAAAATCAATAGTTTTAGGCAGACAAAATTGATACTTATCGTTTGAATAAGACAATATAATGACTTTTGCCAATGTGAGGAGTGTGAATGGTGATGAATATTGATGTGTTTCACACCTGGAGAGACAAAAGACATAATGGACAAAATGGACAAGCTGGAATGATCTGAAGCAACTAGAAAAGAATGTGATCAGACTTAAATAATGTGTTTATTGGTCATTACTTTTCAAATAGTTCAGACTATGATCAACCATGACACACAGTTACACATCATATGTATGACATGTGTCCTGTCTTTACCATGCACTGATTTACAAAGCACAGAGATTCAGTGATGCAGCATCTTTCCTGAAAGAAAACTGTAAATAATTGTTAGTATAGAATGTGCAAAGTATTATTAATTAATATATAATATCAATATGAATATAACAATGTACCAGTGTGTAACAAAACAACATTATTGGTGTGGTGATCTCTCGGAGTGCAGTCGATCTTCACAATGAACGTTGTTGTATTGTTAGTGAACACAAAATAAAGTATAGACCCAACTTTCAAATGGCCTAACACATATGGTAAATGTGGTGTTTAAAGAAAGAAAGAGCCACATGTCAACTTGTTTTTTCTTTGCTCTCAGTTGAAGAAAACACAGCAATGACTACTGAAGTGTGAACTTGTGTAATGTAATTTAATTGGTTAAAGGAATCATGTGATCAAATGTTTCTTGAAGAAAGTGAATGTCTGATTTGCTAGAAGAAACTGTATTGAATAGCACAGTGCTGGTAAAGCATGTGTACTGTAAACATTTTGTCAGCTAGACGGGTCATAAATAAGGGATAATCCACGGCTAGCCGTGCACTAAAGGATAGTAATGCTTCGCCTCAGGTGGTTCTTCGCCTCCACATCGTGCATTAAGATCCTTTATACCATGGTCATTTACCAAGTTCAAGACAAGTTACAGCTTTATTGATGGGTTCCCGGGGGCGGCTTTTAAATGTGGGCGAGCGGACAGGAACTGACGGAGGCTGCTCTTGCCGAAGAAGTCAGGGCTGCTGCTTTAGTCCTAGTCCAGACCTGCGAGGCAACATTTACAACAAGAAGTTTACGGTGGGTGCTGTTCTGTGAGCACAATGTCTGATGTGCATCTGTGTGATATGATTACAGATGGAGCGCATTAATTATATACAGTTGTGTTCAAAATTATTCAACCCCCACTGAAATGATGTTTTGGTCGGTTTTTTGACATTGATTATGATCATTCAGTCATCCGCTTACAATAAATCAAAGAGGCACGTGTAGGTCAGACAAATTATAACATAACATTTATAATGAAATAACCACAAATGTCTTTTGAGCTCACTATTACATTATCATTCTTAAACCCACAATGACATCAATCTTAGTACTTAGTTACAACAACTACTTTTTTCTATTAAAAATTTAAAGTGAAGCATAGCTTGACACAAGTGTCTTGCCAGCGATCTAAGGGTATCTTCGCCCATTCATCATGGGCAAAAGCCCAGTTCAGTCACATTCTTAGGCTTGCGCACTGCAAAACTGCTTTCTTTAAGTCCCAACCAGAGGTTCTCAATCGGATTAAGTCTGGTGACTGCGATACGATGGGCCACTTCGAAATGTTCCAGCCTTAATATGCAACCATGCCTAGTGGACTTGGAGGTTATGCTTGGGATCATTGTCTGTTTGAAAGGTCCAAAGTCTTCCAAGCCTCAGGTTTGTGACGGACTGCATCACATTGTATCCAATACTCTGGTATGAAGAGAATTCATGGCTACCATGCACACGCTGAAGCTTTCCACGGTACCGCAGAAGCAAAACAGCCCCAAAGCATGATTGAACCGCCATGCCGGCACAAGTAGGCAAAGGTGTGTCTTTTCTTCATAGGCCTTGTTCTTTCCTCCCTCCAAACATACCGTTGATCCATGGGCCCAAACAGTTCTAATTTTGTTTCATCAGTCCACAGAACACTATCCCAAACTTCTGGGTTGTTTCCACATGACTTTTGGCTAATGCAGTCGACTCTTCTATTCTTTGGGGACAGCAAGGGGGTGCGCCTGGGAGTTCTGGCATGGAGGCCTTCATTACGCAGGTGTGCGCCCGTTTTTGTCTGAGCAGAAAACTTCAGTACCCACATTGACAAACTTTTCTCAGTTCCTCAGCAGTCACACGGGACTTTTCTCCACTCTACGCTTCAGGTAGTGCACAGCAGTCGAAGTCAGCATCTTCTTTCTGCCACGACCAGGTAGCGTTTCAACAGTGCCCTTTGCCTTGAATTTGCGAATGATGCTTCCTATGGTGCTCTTTGGTATGTTTAACATCTTTGCAATCTTCTTTATAGCCATTGCCCTTCTGTGAAGAGTAATCACTGTTCTCTTGTCTTCCTGGACCATTCTCTTGGACCTCACCATGTTTTGAACCCACAGTAAATGTCTTAGAAGGAGCTGAGTATCACAGTATTTTAAAGCTGCCTAATTGGTGCTTATTGGCTTTATTGCTGCTCCCTGATATCCACAGGGTGTTTTCAATACTGATTGAAAACACACTTCATTTGAACCTCTGTTCTTCGAGTGGAGTCTGAAGGGGTGCGAATAATTATGGCAATGAAGAATTCACAA
>VCII01000786.1:0-11537 GCA_006030095.1 Triplophysa siluroides | reverse complement strand
TCTTGTGAATAGGTTGTCTAGATGTACTGTACAGTAGTATTACACTAATTTACCCAAGATTAAGATTGAAAAAAAAGGTTACCGTGCGTTTGCAGTGGCCGGTCCTAGACTATGGAACAATCTTCCTTTATCTGTGAGATCTGCATCCTCTGACCATGATTTCAAATCCAAATTAAAATCTCATTTTTTAATCTGATTTTTTAATTCATTATAACTTTAAATTACATCAGTTGTTAAGAATAAAATCTATTCACTTTGTATTGTAGTTGTATTATTTTTACTTCATCATTTTTTTATTTCACCCTTGTACAGCACAGTGGTCAACCTTAGTTGTGTTTATTTGTGCTATATAAATAAATGAAATGAATGGCATTTATTCCTGCAGAATAATATGCTGATTTAGAGGTACTCTCTAAAATATCAAAGACTTTTAACTGCAATACAAAGACATAGACATATGAAATAGTCACCCAGTACACACAGTATTATTTTAATAACTATATTTTAAAACTATTGTGATGAAAACAGAAATTTACAGATTTCATTAGTCCTCTCGCGATTCGCATGAGCGGCTGAAGCTGCATTTCAAAAGTGATTTCTAGCAAAGTTCAAGCTTAGAAAACAAAATGTATGCTACAGTTGATGTCAGATTTAATTTATGATGGGAAATATGTTATTTAATTGTGACTTTTGCCAGCCATTTTAGATATGTCAGCCTCCCCATATTCAGCTTATTACTAATAAAAGTATACAAATCATTCTTGTGAATTGAACTGGTTATTCTTGCTACAATAAAGCTCTTGTGGTACCACATTTGTTTCAATGTTTAAAAAAAAAGAGTCTTCAGATTATAAAAACGTAAGAAAGAGATGATTCTTTAAAGAACCTTTGACTGAATGGTTCTTTGTGGAACCAAAAATGGTTCTTCTATGGCATCGCTGTGAAGAACCTTTAAGCACCTTTATTTTTAAGAGTGTTTATATGATGATTTTATGTAGAAAACAGCAAATCAGAAAAAAATGACAGGATCACCTATTATATAGCATTTCTGTCAATAGATCCTCCAGTTATGGTGACCTGTAACCGAAATGTGACCTCTGCATTTAACCCATCTAGTGAGTAGTGAACACACACACCTGGAGCAGTGGGCAGCTATCACAGCACCGGGGAGCAAACGGGGGTCAGGTGCCTTGCTCAACATCAGTCGTTAACTGCTGGCCCTGAGAATCTAACAATTGACCTTCTGCTTGCAAGTCCGACTCTCTAATCACTAGGCCACAACTTCCGAAACAAAGAGTCTTGATTGAAACAAAACAAATCAATTTATGTGCATAATCATAACATGATGCAACCTTTTATTTTAACCTTTTACATGTCACTGTTCCACCAGAAGATAATTTTAAAGTGGAGTGAGTCTGTGCAATCAGACAGTTTTCTTTAAATTATCATCTGAAGTTATAGAAAATAATAATACATATGGGCCATTTTGGAGGCCTGTACATTAAAAATCCACAATAAACAGTCCTGATATCGTTTGTGTGACACACTGATGTGGTAAACTATCATTTTCAAGTGGAATAAGTCTGTGCAATCGCATAGTTTTCTTTTAATTATCTTCTGAAGTTATAGAAATAATAATACATATGGGCCATTATGGAGGCCTGCACATTAATATAAATCCACAATAGACAGTCCTGATATTGTTTGTGTGACACACTGTGTTGCAGTCGCGATTTCTTTAAGACTGCAAGGGAAGCTCAGCTTCCCCTATAATTGTCAAAAAATGAATGGTCAAATATGTACTATTATGTTAACATTTTATTGACTAAAAATGCGTTAAACACGTTCATCTCGAACGAAAACAATTTCGTTCAGAATCAGCTACTTAGGTCGGCTGACTCGATTTCCTTCTCATTCATTCCCGTAGTGTACAGTGCATTACTCTGTTGAAGCCCAGCGTCCATTGACTTCAATGGGGCTGCTTTAAACAGTTTTTTTCAGTGCTTAGAAACAAGACGGTCATTGGATAATGCTGCGATTATGTCCCGCCCACGGACGCTCAGCGTCTCTGGGATGAATGGAGGATGGGCTGGCCCGGACTCCGAGCGTCTGCGTGATGATTGGAGGGTCTGTCATCTCTTTTTAATCCACTTTTATGTCCTAAAACGCTCGTCTTTTGGGGTCGACAGCTTATAAAAACGTATTTCTTGTTTTTTTTTAGCTTGTTTGCTATACACATTGTCACATATCAGCTTTTTTTTTTGTTATAAATCATAAATGACCAGGAGGCGGCAGCTTCTCGCAATGCAAAGAGACGGTTGGTGTGGGCGTGGTCTTCAGATTATGACGCGTATCACTCTGTGTCTCCATTTCCAACTCAGTCCCATCGCGGGGGGACGGCAAGATGGCGTCCTGCTAAGTTTACATTTATCGGGCTCCGCTGACAAATCTAATTTTAACAGCCAAACTACACTACGTACAATCTTGTTGCGTGTTTATGTTTACATAAATACTTCATAGTGCCCCTCGATAACTTAAAAATGAAATCTGCTGCAGACAAAAGGAAGGAAAAAGAGATGTTGCGTGTTTCACTTGTATCCGATAATGGGAGCTTCCACAGCTATTCGTCTCCCGGTGAAATCAGTGGTGTAGTCTACACGAAAATGTTCGGCCGAAAATGGCATTATTGGTTTCGGGCCGAAATAAAAAAAAACAGGCGAAAATGTAAACCGAAAATGAATGTCACCCGCCCCTCCCAACCGTGCGCAAGCGCTTAGGTTTCACTCACGGTCGAGCTGTTATCACGCGTCTGCCTATCAAAGATTGTCATGTCAGCGCAGGACCGGCGATCTCCTGCCCCCCTTGCAGTGATCTGAATGATGATGTGACTGAGTGTTCGTGCTGTGTTATCAACATTCCAATTTATTATAAACAACAAAAGACAGTCAGCTGATAAAACCTGTGCTCCATGTACCATATTCATATAGTATCATCATTCTTAAAGGTATAGTTCACCCAAAAATGAAAATTGTTATAATTTCCTCACCCTCAAGTTGTCCCAAAACTGTATGAGTTTCTTTCTTCTGTTTAACACAAAAGAAGATATTTTGAAAAATGTCTATATTTTTTCCTACTGTGGAAGTCAATGGGTGCTGCCAACTGTCTGATTACCAACATTTTTCAAAATATCTTCTTTTGTGTTAAACAGAAGAAAGAAACTCATACAGTTTTGGGACAACTTGAGGGTGAGGAAATTATAACAATTATAATTTATTTAACTTTAATAATGCTCTCAATTACATGTAGATGCATACTTTATGCATTAGTGAGTGTGGTGGTGCCATGGGGTGTCGCTCTGGGATGGGTGCGTATGAGGCTGGGAGGGGAAAAAAGCACAGTATACTCACTACAAAAAGCTAGACTACACCACTGGGTGAAATCCTCTTATCTACCCCGCTACCAGAGAGCCCAGGTAAGCCCCCATCAAAGAAAGGCAAAGCAGAAGACGATGTCGTGGTTTCCACTCTCTCACAGCTCATAAATAGTCGCTCGGATGCCCTGGAGAAAATGGTGGGTGACAACGCGCTTAAAATTGAAGGGCTAAAAAAGACGGTGGACTTTGTATGTGCCGAGTTGAATGATATTAAGGGGAAAGTCGGCCACATCGAAGATAGACTAAATACTGGAGAAAAAAAGATGGAGCTCTGCGAAATGAGAATTGCATACATGGAAAGATATTCTCGCCGCTGGAACCTGCGCTTGCATGGAGTACCCGAAAAGGAAAATGAAAATGCCAGAACCGAATCTATCCGCATCTGAAACGGCAAACGGTCTCACTGCTTTTGACCGAGAAAGGAGGCAGTTGCTGTGGCCGGCTGTTGAAAAGGCCCGCAAGGAGGGGAAAAGGGCGCATTTTGTCGGACACCGTGCATTCATTGAAGGCTCTGAAATTAACCCTGTGTAAGCCTGTTCAAACTGTTCATCTCTTTCCCAAGTAACGTTGAGCTTTTTTGAGCTCTACCTTTTCGTTATGGAACAGGACTATTGATGGCTGTAAGCGTGCCTGACATGGCCTTGTCGTCAGCTGCTTATGCGTTTCCAACCTCAGTAAGCTCGGTTATTTGCTGTTCATTGTTCAAAGAGTTCTTTGTGTATGTCTATTTCAATTATTTCTCTCAATGCCAGGGGTCTAAGAGACATTACTAAACGGAAGGCTTTGTTTCTGTATGCCAAATCGTTCAAGACTGATTTTTGTTTTTTTCAAGAGTCCCACTCCGTTGCCAGCGATACTGCTTTTTGGAAAAATCAGTGGAACAATGATGTTTGGATGGCTCACGGTTCGGAGCGTTCGGCTGGTGTTCTAACTTTGAAAAACCTCTTTGCGGGGGACGTTCTGCACTACTTTAGCGACCCGAATGGACATTTTCTGCTTATGGTCATCTGTTTAAATAATACTGTGGTAATACTAATTAACATCTATGGGTATAATAGTTCTCGTGAGAATGATCTACTGATTGATGCGATAGAAGGGAAAATTCTGCTGTGGCTTAATGCATACCCGAATGCTTTAGTTTTCATTGGTGGGGACTTTAATATTGTACCTGACAATAATCTCGATAGACTGCCACCTAAACAATCTACCTCTGCTAATCCTAAATTAAAAATATTAATGGATACATTTGATATTATTGATATTTGGAGGGAAAAGTTTCCGAATATTAAATCCTATACTTGGAGTAATAAAAATTGTTCTAGACAGTCCCGAATAGACTACTGGCTTGTTTCACAATCTGTTAGGGATTTTAATGTCTCTGTTAGCATTCTCCCTTCACCCATGACTGATCATAAAGCAACTCTTATCCAATCCCCTCTATCATCAGTTATTTCTTCTTCAAGACCTAGAGCCCTTATTGGAAACTTAACTCCTCTTTGCTTAAGCATGATCAATTAAGGAAAGAGTGTTTTATTTTTGATTGAATATTACTGGATCAAAGCACAAAAGGAGAATAAATACGGTCTCAATTGGGAACTTCTTAAACATGAAATTGGCAAGTGTGCTAGGAATTTTGGCAGCCTTCTAGCTAAACGTAAAAGACTTGAAGAGGAGACTGTCATTTCTAAAATGTCTCTCTCTGGGAAAATGCAGGATGGTTTGTCAGAAACTGAATTGGCAGAATTTATTGATCTGCAAACTCAGTTAGACTCAGTCTATAAGAATAAGGCAGAGGGTGCGTTTATTCGCTCTAGAAGAAGATGGCTAGAGCAAGGAGAACAAAGTACAGCATATTTCTTCAGAATGGAAAAAAATAATTTTAGAAATTTAACTATTAACTCTTTAAATTTAAACGGCACAGTTATTTCTGATCTTAAGGAAATCGGCACATTTTGTGCAAACTTCTATTCAAATCTTTATAACTCTAAATATTGCAAAGACTCGGCTTTGTCATTTTTCCAGTCTTTGAAAGATATTAGGACACTATCTAATGAAGATAAAAACACCTGCGATAGTGATAAATCCATCAATGAAATAATTGAGTCTATTGAAGCTCTTAAGGACAATAAGTCTCCGGGCACAGATGGGCTGACAGCCGAATTGTTTAAACGTTTTGCTGTTGAGTTAGCACCTTTCCTGCTTGAAACTTATTTGGAGAGTATTGCGTCTGAGACACTTCCGCCTACCTTATCTCAGGGATTACTTACTTTAATACCTAAACCTAAGAAAGACATTCTTTTGATTGATAATTGGCGTCCAATCTGTTTATTAAACTGTGATTATAAGATATTAGCTTTGTTACTGGCCAAAAGACTTAAACGGGTTCTGGGCTCAATAATAGATGAAACTCAGTCAGGCTTCATCCCAAAAAGGCATATTGCTAACAATATACGCATTGTTTTAGATTTGTTGGACTATGATGAACTGATTAGAGATGAAAGTTTTATTCTTTTTTTAGATTTTTATAAAGCCTTGATTCCCTTGAACATGAATTATTTTACAATCCCTATATAAATTTGGTTTTGGTGATTTTTTGCAAAACTGTCCGAACGTTATACAAAAATGGAAACTGCTCAATTAATCTGAAAGCTGGTACTTCTCCAAGATTTAATGTGTTTAGAGGGGTGCGCCAGGGTTGCCCGGTATCACCTTATCTGTTCTTGATGGCTGCTCAACTCCTTACTACTTCCCTGTTGAATAGTCAATTGCAAGGGATTAATATAGCAGATAAACACATTATTATAACTCAATTAGCTGATGATACGACACTCTTTTTAAAAACGACTTACAGATCCCCATTGCTTGATCTTATTAAAGTGTTCTCAAAAGCTTCTGGCCTATCTTTGAATTTAGATAAATGTGAACTCCTTCCCTTAAAGTCTTGTTCTGCTCCATTCCTGCATAATATTCCTGTTAAGTCTCAAGTGAATTATTTGGGTATTACGATTTGTAAAGATGTCAATGCGAGAGGAAAGTTAAACTTTGATCCAGTAATTACTAAAGCTAAGAAAAAGTTAAATTCCTGGCTCCAAAGAGACTTGTCTTTACGAGGAAGAGCTCTCCTCGCCAAACGGAGGGTTGTTTAGATTGACCTACCCTGCTCTTTCTTTACATGTGGACAAGACAATTTGTGTAGAGGTTGATAGAATGCTTTTTGATTTTTTTATGGAAACACAAGAGACATTACATAAAAAAATCTGTTGTCATAAATGGCTTTGAACGGGGCGGTTTTAACTTTCTTGATTTTGCTTCTCTAAACAATACGTTTAAGATCAATTGGTTGAGGCAGTTCTTGAATGATTCTGATTCCATATGGAATGCTATTCCAAATTATATTTTTTCTAAAGTTGGCAGTCTCCCCTTTCTATTAGTATGCAATTATAATATCTCTAAATTGCCCATTAAATTGTCAGATTTCCACAGGCAGGTGCTTCTGGCCTGGCACTTGATTTATAAACATAATTTTAGTCCCCACAGGTATTTTATTTGGAATAACCATGATATCCGGTATAAAAATAAAACACTTTTTCTTTCAGATTGGTTTAATAATAATATTATTTTGGTTTCTCAACTTATAAATTCAAATGGTCAATTGTTTTCTTATTCTGAATTCTTAAAAAAATATTGTATTCCTGTCACCCCACGAGACTTTGCCATAGTGATGGATGCCATCCCCAGTGGAGCTATTGCACTTTTAAAAAACTCAGCTGATTCTTTACTCTCTTCTACCTCCTGGATGCATCCATGCGAGACTGCAATAGGGAAGATCTGTTTTTTATCCTGTCCCTCTTCTAGGAATAGAAAGATTAGACAACTTTTTCAGAGTGATATTATAACTGTCCCTTCTATAATATCATATTGGAGTGATTGTTTTAATGATATTCCTTGGAAGAAAGTGTGGTCTCTATCCAATAAATATTTAATCACTAATAAGGTTAAAGACGTATCATTCAAGTTGTTGCATCGATTTTATCCAGTCAATGTCTTTATCAAAAAAATGTTTCCTGAGTTGGATCCCCTTTGCTCCTTTTGTGGAGTGGAAGACGAGTCTGTACCTCATCTTTTTTGGGACTGTATTCATGTAGCTACTTTTTGGGAGAAATTTTGTCTGTTTGTACGTGCTTCTTTATTAGTCAACTTTTCTTTGCTGTTTAAGGATGTCTTATTTGGATTTTATAATTCTGACAAAAATCTAAAAGACAAGTATTTTCTTATAAATCTATTTATTTTTCTAGCCAAGTTTTTTGTACACAAGTGTAAGTTTTTGTCTGTCAAACCCCTTTTTAATTTTTTTTTCAAAGACCCTAATTGTTATTTGGGTACTATCTCTTCTTCTAACAATGCCAAAGCATTAAAGTCTGTTACAATGTGCACAAAGTATAATATTTCAGCTTTTTTATAATGAAAACCAAATGGGTCTCAAGGCTTTTTTCTCTCTCTCTTGAATTTATTTTAAGTTTTTGTGACCCCTGGCTCAATTTTATTTGTATTTATTTTTTATTTTGTCTATTTTATTTATTTTTACTTGCTTTTATTTTACTTCCCTTTACTGGCTTTTTGTCTTCTGAATTATTGTTGTTTATTTCTGCTCTTAATTGTGACTATGTTTTTGATGTTATATTTGTTCAATAAAAAAAAAAAAAAAAAACAGTCTCATCGCGGATTTTGCATGTGTAGTCGAAAGACAAACTGCTGCAACCTTCATCGTATATTTCACACAATTTCACACCACATTCATTGTTTCAGTTTAACATAATTCCCACATTTCCTCCCGTTGAGTTAAATATATATATATATATATATATATATATATTAGATCGTTTGTTCATTAATTCATATAGTCTGAACTAGCCAGCTAGCAAACTGCACACGTAGGGTAAAAACTGGAACGTAGGGCAGAATTTACATATAAATAAATGGACAATTTTTATGATTTAGGCCGAAAATGAGCTTCCCCTCTTTAAAAGATCAGCAGCCGCCACTGCTGTGTTGGTATACTATCATTTTAAAGTGTAATGAGTCTGTGCAATCGTACAGTTTTCTTTAAATTATCATCTGAAGTTATAAAATATAATAATACATGTAGGCCCTTTTGGAGGCCTGTACTTTAAAAAATCCACAATGAACAGTCCTTATATTGTTTGTGTGACACACTTAGGGGGTATCCTATCATTTTAAAGTGGAATGAGTCCGTGCAATTGAATAATTTTCTTTTAATTATCATCTGAAGTTATAGAAAATAATAATATAGATTGGCCGATTTGAAGGCCTGGGTTAAAACCTTTAATTGTAGTTTAATTGTAGTTTACTATATATGGTAAGACTGAAACCGCGTTCGCATTTCATCGCTTTTATTTTGATATCCCCAAAAGTTGCTTTTACCGTAATGCTTACTGTATGCGCTCTTATCAACCAATCTCCGAGAGTCCGTTCTTCATCCGCGCTGCACTCCGCGCAGAGGCCGGCCAAACAGCACGCTGCTCCCGCGCCGGCTTCTCGAGGTCGTGAGCCGGATGCCCGGCCTAAACAATGGTCGGGCCCAGCTAAGAAAAGGTACGGGCCGAAGAGAGGTCCACGCCACGACGGCGGAGTGTCATCGGCTGCCAAGCCGTCGTCCTGACGGACCTGTGAAGAGGAGGAGAGAGCTTGTGAGCGTGCCGGTGGCCACCAAACGCCGCTGTTTGCATCAGTTTTCCCCCACGGTTGCGGGCGAATATTGCAATGCTGTAAATGTTTGTGTAAATGCAATAAAAACACATACCTGTTCACAAAAGGAGCTCTTTCCCCCTCACCCAGCCAATGCTGCGTTCCTTGCCCTGCCACGGTGAAGGGAGAAGCCGCAGTTAATCCCGGCTATAACCAGCCTTCCCTCGTCCACGGACTCTCCCGTGGGCGAGAGACGGCTGGATTCTCACGCACGAGCCATTTCCCCGCCAGTGCATTTAGCCTCGCTGCGCCAGCGTGCTTCCCTAAACAGTCCGCTGACGGTAACGCCCGAAGAGATTCGGCCATTATGTCTGTTTCTGGACGCGTGGAAAGCCATTTCGGGCATCTCTCAGTGGCTACTAAATGTGGTAGAACACGGGTACTCCCTGCAGTTCAGACGCAGACCTCCCCGCTTCAGCGGTGTGGTTCTGTCGCTTACATCAGCGCAAAGCGCGCCTGTGTTGAGGCAGGAAATTTGCAGCCTGCTCGCGAAAAGAGCGATCGAGCGTTGTCCCTCCGACAAGGGAGAAAGCGGGTTTTACAGCCGGTTATTTGTAGTGCCCAAGAGAGATGGTGGTCTGCGTCCGATTCTGGACTTGAGACCCGTCAACCGAGCGCTTCACAAGCGAGCGTTCAGAATGACAACTCTAAAACAGATCCTGGCACAAGTGCGTCCCGGGGACTGGTTTGCATCCGTGGATCTGAAGGATGCGTATTTTCATGTTCAGATAGCCAGGCGCTACCGAAAGTTCCTGCGATTCGCTTTCGAGGGCTCAGCGTACCAATTTGCTGTCCTCTCGCTCGGACTGGCATTAGCTCCGCGCACATTCTCGAAGTGCGTGGACGCGGCGCTTTCCCCTCTCAAGCGAGCGGTATGCGCATTCTGAATTATCTGGACGATTGGCTGATTTTAGCCCATTCACGGGAGGCGCTATCCGGTCATACGCAGATGCTGCTTCGTCACTTGACAACCCTCGGGCTCCGCATGAACATGCAGAAGTGCAAGCTCACTCCGAGTCAGTCTATAACGTATCTGGGGGTATGTTTCGACTCAATGGAGATGCGCGCTCGCCTCTCTCTAGAGCGGATGGAGTCCATCTCTTCAGCTCTACATTTGCTCAGGCCGGGTCGGTCTGTTCCCCTGAGGGAGTTCCAGAGGCTTTTGGGTCTCATGGCGACGGCGGTCTGCCACCTGGGTCTTCTGCACATGCGACCGCTACAGTTTTGGCTGAAGGCTCGGGTTCGATGGAAAGCATGGTCCTCGGGTCGAGTGCGAGTCCCGGTTACACTCAGCTGCCTCAGTGCCCTGAGCCCGTGGTGCGGAACCGAACATGTTCCGTCGGGAGTTCCCCTGGGGCTGGTGACGAGACGCATAGTCGTTACGATGGATGCGTCGTCCTCGGGATGGGGCGCGGTGTGCGAGGGCATGCCGGCATCCGGCCTTTGGACACAGTCACTGAGAAAATGGCATATCAATTGTTTGGAGCTGAAGGCGGTGTCTCTAGCTCTTCATACTTTCCAGTCGAGGCTCGAGAAGAAACAACCTGATTCGCACCGACAACATGTCCGTGGCTTCGTACATAAATCGCCAGGGAGGGGTCCACTCTGGAAACTCTTTTCAAACAGGCGGCGAGTCTCCTACTGTGGGCAGATTGGCATCTACTCTCTGTCAGGGCAGCGCATATCCCCAGGCGTCTGAACTGCGGAGCGGACATGCTTTCGAGGGAGGGTCTTCCGCGGGGAATGGAGGCTTCATCCCGACTCAGTGCGGTTAATTTGGGAACGCTTTGGGAAGGCGGAAGTGGATCTATTCGCGACAAGCGAGAACGCGCACTGCCCGCTGTATTTCTCGCTGATCCACTCCCCCATGGGGAGTGACGCACTGATGGTGCGTTGGCCGGACGTTCGGCTTTACGCGTTTCCTCCGGTGAAGATTTGGCCCCTGGTGCTGTGCAAAATCAGAGAGGAGACGGCGACGGTGATCCTCATCGCTCCGTTTTGGCCGAATCAACCGTGGTTTCTGGACCTAAGCGAGTTGTTAACGGCACCGCCGTGGCGGATTCCCCTCAGGAGAGACCTGTTGTCCCAAGCGAACAGCACGATATTTCACCCCAGCCCGCAGCTGTGGAACCTTCATGCCTGGCCGCTTCGGGGGTTTTAAATACACTTCCTCAGCGTGTACTTGACACTATTTCGGAGTGTCGTGCGCCTTCCACCAGACGTTTATACACTCTCAAATGGGGGGTGTTTGTTAAATGGTGCAGTAGTAACAGTATCGACCCGACGTCCTGCCCCGTGTCTGATATTTTATGCTTCCTGCAGCACAGGCTGGACAACC
>VCII01000785.1:0-27309 GCA_006030095.1 Triplophysa siluroides | reverse complement strand
ATACAAGCGCCGCTTGGCATCTGCAGTGCCTGGTACCTCACAGGGGATGTTCTTTAACCTCCCATTATCTTTATCTATGCCACCATCAGTTCAGACTCAGACATCCAGTCAAGCTGTTCCTTACTCCACTCAGCAATACAGAAAGAGAAAACAGAAGAGGGAGGAGGACACTGGAATTGTCACAAGAAAATATGTGAGGAAGACAGATGTCATTATTTGCAGAAAATGTAACCAAGAGAGAAAGCCACCATCACATCTTCAGTACTTTGGCAACTGGTACTGCAAAGAGTCTGAGACTCAATCATATGATGAATGGAGGGCGGTGCTGGAGGAACGAGGTTATAGGAAGAAAAAAACAGGAAATGACAACCCTCCAGCTCCTTAAAATTGCTCTTTCAGCACATGTTGTTTTTATTTATATATTTGGTGAATGTTTGCTTTATAGCGCAATTTATAAGTTTCCAAAAATTACTGCTGTCACAAATGCATAATAATTGTGTGTGATGCATCTTGGTTTTAAATGTGGGGAAACCTACACCCATATAATGGTAAGTTTACCTTGTTATTTATGTGTTTTATATGTGAGTTTTTTATTATAAGGTTGATGCGTAAAAATTTCACTACTGTGGTAAATGTTTGTTTTGGTTTACTATTTATTATTATTATTTTTAGGCTGATATGTTAAAATTGCACTACTGTGTCAAATGTTTGTTTTGGTTTACTATTTATTATAATTTTTAGGCTGATATGTTAAAATTGCACTACTGTGTCAAATGTTTTGTTTTGGTTTACTATTTTTATTATTATTTTTAGGCTGATATGTTAAAATTGCACTACTGTGTCAAATGTTTGTTTTGGTTTACTATTTATTATTATTATTTTTAGGCTGATATGTTAAAATTGCACTACTGTGTCAAATGTTTGTTTTGATTTACTATTTATACTTTTTTCGGCTGATATGTCAAAGTTGCACTGCAAATGTTTGTTTTCGTTTGCTATTTATTATCATTATTTAGGCTGATGTGTCAAAATTGCACTACTGTGGTAAATGTTTGGTTTGATTTTATTATTTTAAATAGATGTGTCAAAATTACATTGCTGTTCAAATTTTTTTAATGACTTTGAAAATGTATGCAAATAAAAAGGCTTGTTAATCTTGCCCTCACATTGTTTTTCTGCCTATTTGAATGCCCAAAACATTTGTAGCTGTTAACACATTTAAAACAAATGTCTTATAGTATTACATAGCTGTAAAACACACAATAAGAACAGGGAAAGTCAGAATAAAGCAGAAAATACAAATTATAGTTTCTACACTGTAATTTGTTTGGTAAATTAGCACTTGAGTTATTCATATATCTTGTTATGAAAATGCATCAAGAAGATGGCTTAAAAACACACACAAACCACATACTGTTGCAGTCATGTGTTTATGTTCTTCAAGTCAAAACATTTCAGCTGTTTTTTATCCAGTGAAGGATAAAAAGGACAAACTCCTCGAATTCCATCACTGGTCAAAGCGAGGCACGAACTCGGGTCGCTGTGCGTCTTCTTGCGACTTCTTGCATCTTTACCTCGACCAATGCGCGCCGGCCTTGGCGCAGTCGGTAGAGCATGAGACTCTTAATCTCAGGGTCGTGGGTTCGAGCCCCACGTTGGGCGTGCAGCGGCTCTCTGTTCTTGGTGCTTTTCTCCAGGGCCTCGGCTTCCAGACCTAGGGACGGGATCTTTGTGCAGCTTCTTGGACAAATACAGATGGCGCGACGACTCTTAACCCCTATGCGGCTAAATGGGCTCTCTTTGAAAACAGCCGCTATATTGGCGTGCTGCGACGTACATGGTCAAGACTCTATTAAACTCTACTCTTTCTATCCAAGTCAAGCCAAGTCCTAGAGAGGAATTCAACGTCTCGTTTTGCCGCCGTCCCTCGCTGGCCCGCCGCCTCTATCTGTCTCTGTGGCGCTACCTCGATCAGGATCGGCGGTCTCGCTCTCCATTGTGAGATTGGACGGGAGCCAATCGGGCCTCTCGCTCTCCATTGTGAGATTGGACGGGAGCCAATCGCGTCGCGGGATGAGAATGGGCCGCGACCACGCCCATTGTCAGATTGGATGACGAGCCGCAGGTAGCGGATTCATGAGCAATGTAAGTAATACAAGTTATGTAAAAAAAAAAAAAAAAACACTAACCCTTTCTCTTAACAGGTAGTGGTCTAGCTTTTGTTGAAACCAGTAACTTTGTATTGGCACTTCATGTATTATGGCTCCTGTATGACATATCGCTTATTGCTCCTACACTCTTTGTAAGTCGCTTTGGATAAAAGCGTCTGCTAAATGTCTAAATGTAAATGTAAATGTTATGTTTTAATCTTAACACTTTGCCTCACTGAAGCAACCGGTAATGTTACCTTCGGCTAACGTCACTTTGTTTACAACACATTGTAAGGGAAACATTACATGAACTTTATGTAAAACTTTGGTTTCGTGATAAATTATTAGGAATCCGTGTTATGTTGCCATCGTTTCGTTCTTCCCGCCGTAATTTTCGATTTTGTGTTTATTAACTGTGGTCGGGTTATAACGATTTGCCCGTAATCATACATGTTATACCTAATTTATTCATCTCGAAGTTCGTTTTGAAAAAAATTAACTATATTCGTAAACGTAGTCATCCCTTACGAAAATGTACCATGGTTTTACTAGAGTAAACGTTTATTAGCCATGTTTTTTGCATATTGATAACCTTTTAAATGATTACCATTTGTTTAACCACAGTTTTACAGCAGATGTTATGGATAAACTATGGTTAGATTAGCAAAACCTTCTCTTTGTGGATGCAAACTACTCTTTCCTTTTTTGTTGCGAAATCAGGGGTACCATAATTAAGTTAGCTTCAGGTTGTAATTGAAATGCATGTTTTTATGGTTTAAACGTTACATTTGAATGAAATAATAATACTAGTAATCAGTGTATTTATCCAGAACCTGCAAAAATTAACCCTTTTGCTTTTATTCCCATGTTATGCTTAGATGAACACTAAACCAAAGAGTCACAAGGGTATGGGAGATGGCGAGTGGGTGGCCAGGTTGAGGACTTTTGCCAGCTCTGGGGTCTGGCCTTCTGGAGGAGGCAATAGACCAGCCCCAAGGCATGACCTCTATCAGAAGGTAACGCACATTTACCTGTATCTATTAGATAGCGTGTAGTATGCAGGTCACCTTACTGTGGTGCAGAAAATATATATTGTTGCTGATCTTTTCAGATTGAGAAATGCCCCATGCAGACCCGCGGACAGACCTCTCTCTTTGGAAGGTCTATGCACTGCAATTGTGGATTCCACACCACTAAGGTGATCTAATAGAAAATTACGTTTAATGTTGTATCACATATCTGTGATAAATTATGATATGCTGTTTCATTACATCGTATGCCTTTTTCCCGTTGTTTTAGCAGCCTGACACTGCCACTCAATCTCCACAGTCTGAACTTCCACAGGCTGGGGCTTCGGACACGGTTCCTGTCCCACGGTCATTCCTGAGGCCCTCTCCAAGTTTGTCAATGGTGAATATATTCTCTGTAGTTAATGTGGACTTATAATTATTTTGTATTTGTTCGATAGGAAGTACATACAGTCCTCAAGTTCAGAATGACTCTAGCGTAATTCTGCAAACGTATTATATCGCTTATTGCTCCTAAACTCTTTGTAAGTCGCTTTGGATAAAAGCGTCTGCTAAATGTCTAAATGTAAATGTAAATGTATTAGTCCGAGACAGGCATACACACGTTTGTGTGACTGTAGTGAGGACATTGCATAGACTGTGATTCGATCAGGTTTTTTGTTATTTTCTATCACAAAAACCAAGTCATAATGCAGATCACAGATTTTTTCATATTTGTGAAAGACCTTATATCTAATGAGGACCAGTAAAATGTCCTTATTAGTAAGTTATAATATTTAGCAATATTTGGCCCTTATATAAGTGTAGTAAACTGTTATTTTTTTGGCTTAATAATTTTGTAGCATCTAAGAGAATCAACAGCTTCTTTTGGTTTCTGCAAAAACTCAATTTGGAGAACTCTGAAACCAATCAAATGTACAAAAACTATATACAAATCAGAAAGTTACATAGTTTTCAATTTTTATTCAAAATATCAGGTAGGTAAAGTGTGAGTTAAAAAGGCAAATAACAATATACATCTGAGTACTTTATAATATATTAACGTTGTTGGTGTCAATACACATTAAATCATTTCTAAAATGTGCACATAACAGAAGAGTTAAAAAAATACAGACCCACACACACACACACACACACACAGATAAACAGACGGTATGCAATATACTTAAATTAAAATAAAATAGAGTTGCATGTCACTTCCATCATGCTGCGTAATTATATATATATTTTTTCTCTTTATAGTTCACTAATTCACGCTTTGGCGGGTCCCAGTCACTTAAACCCAATTTAGTAGATCGGAGGACCCCCAGCCCTTCTCCACCACCTTCTGTGAGGATCCCCAGACCTTGTGCACCATCTGCAAGGCCCTCTGACATGTCTCCATCCTCTGTGAGGACCACCACGCTTTCTCCATCCTCTGTGAGGACCAGCAACCCTTCTCCATCCTCTGTGAGGACCACCACCCATTCTCCATCCTCTGTGAGCACCAGCAACCCTTCTTCATCCTCTGTGAGGACCGCCACCCATTCTCCGTCCTCTGTGAGGATCCCCAGCCTTCTCCACCCAGACCATTTCCTTCTTCACCATCTGTGAGGCCCTCCACCCCTTCTCCATCCACTGTGAGGTCCGCAGCGCTTTCTCCATCCTAAATGAGGAACCCTAGCCCTTCTCCATCCTCTGTGAGGACCCCCGGCCCATCTCCATCCCCTTTGAGGAGCAACAGTCCTGTTTCATTCGCTGTGAGTATAGCAACACCAATGTGTTATACAGGTTGTCATGTATCTTAGCGCAGCCTTTGTTTTTAATAAAATCATTATTTTTTAACTAAAAAGGATTATTTTATATTTGTCTACCAAACAGGAGGAGTCTGAAGGAGTCCAGCCAGCACCTGCTGATGCCTCAGCTACATTCTGGTTGCCAGGTGAATGGAACAAGACCGTCCCTGCGCAGGACAAGAGGTGGATTGCCAACACCTGGTTTCTCTCTGGAAAACTGCGGCCAGATTTTAAGCTTTGGTATGAGCCCCCTGTCCCAGCCCAAATTTACCACCAGACACCAACACCTGACCGGTTCTTTACTCATCAGTTGATGGTGTGGATGCCATATCACCTGTGGAAGGTGAGGGTGTCCTGTCCAGCTTGCGGCAAGAACCTGACGGGCTACGGTGTCCATAAGAGGGCTAGGAAGGTCCTGGACATTGACAGGTATTACCTGATGGTGACAGAGACACTCAGATGCACTGTGTGTTCTCTTAACTATCTGTCTACAAGCCAGACTGTCCGGGACCAGCATGAGCTGCCGCACCAGAAAATGTTCCAGCTGATCTTAACACGAAAGTGAGTGAACCAGTGTAGTAAATATGGAGATTGTGAGAACTTAGATCACTGTAATGACTTTCTAATGAACATGTAACTAATCACAGCAAAAATGTGCCTTTTTTCAGGTTTGCCTGTGACATCCGTGTCATTAGGCTTCTTCGGGACAGGACGGTGGGCAACAGTCCAGCTCGGCTGGTGCGGCAATTAAAGGAGAACCATGGGGAGGAATGGCTGAATCTTGGGGAGTGTGCTGACTTTGTGGATCGACCCAGTCTCTTTCCGGTGGTGTGCCAGGAGCCTCCAGAGCCCATCGACATCCCCACCAGTCGTTGGCTGCTGTCTGTATATGGCAGGGACATCCTCTCCCGAATTGGTCACATCAAGGCCAGGATCACATCCATCTTTGGTACCATTATAAAGATGGATTCCACCAAAAAGGTAATAAACAATCAGACTGTTATACACAGAGATGTTCTCAAATACTACCACACTGTTAGACCCTACCAGCCATTTTCTACAGCAATACACTGGCAACACAGTTGCCAGCTAGTTATCGTGGCTCCTTTTGAGGTTTAAATGTTGTAATGTTTGTTAGTCATTATTAGTGTGATCAGTGTTTGTTTTAGTTGAGCTGTTGGCTCTTATTGTTAATGTTAATTCTTCCGGAATGTGTGTTCTAAACAATGTAACTTTATAGTGGATAAATGATGTGCTAAAGCTTTATTAATTTACAAAAGTGCTGATTTGATAAATACACAAAATATTAAACTAGATCAGCAATCCACATATGAATCTCAACAATGATGACAATCAACTGAACCGCTTCATGCTGCTATGCTTGCTGTGTGCATAGTACACAACTCATCCATGATTGTTTTCCACCATTAATAATGTTTATTGGTGGAGTGTATAAGTGTGCCTCAATGGCCAAGAAATCATTTTTACAGAGAGCTTTATATCAGCTGTAATCATAAATGTTAAATTGTTATTTAAACAACTGCTTTCAGATGTAATTTCAGCTATGAGGCAGACATATATTACTTTAATAGCTTTTCTATATGATTGAATAATTGCACATTATAAAACACTTATGCAATTACAGAAAAATATCAACAATATAAAGAAACACAGTGTTCACGAGTCAACCCCAAAGCCCACATTGATCACCTGATATGGTGACTTAAAGGGATACCATAACTCCTTTCTTTATTTGCTCACCTTCGATAATCTGCATACACATCTTTGTTCTTATGAATACAGAGAAAGATAGTTCGGAGAATGCTTAATACCGAACAGATCTCAACATGCATTGACTACTGTAGAAGAATTTTTTAGTTTTTTCAAATAAATGTTAAAGAATGTAGGACAGCAAACAGTTGTCACTTTTTAATACTATTGTATTTTTTTCTATTATGGGAGTCAATGGAAGGCAAAATCTGTCTGGTTATAAGCATTCTTTCAAATATCTCCGTGTTTATCACAACAAATACATTTATACAGATTTGGAACAACTCTAAAGTGAAAATAATAATGAAACCACTATGCACAAGAGCTTAACCTCTGTTAATTCTCAATAAGAGCTTTTGTAGAAGTATGACAGGAATAAAGTGAAAGTGGTGTCTGTAATTAGATTAGATTAGATTAGATTCAACTTTATTGTCATTACACATATACAAGTACAGTGTAACGAAATGTAGTTTAGGTCTAACCAGAAGTGCAATTAGCAAGTGCAGGATATACAGTTTGAATAAATACAGAATACAATATTAGGGAAATACTATACAAATGTTCTATGACAATATGACAGTCGGTATGTACTATGGACAATATATACAGAAGGATATATACTGTGAACATTAATGTACAGGTGGTTATGAACAGATAACAATTTAGACTATACAATAGTGCAAGTGACTTAAGTGTGCATTAATTATAGACATTAGATATTAAAGTTACAGTGCAGTAGATGAGTTAATGAAGTTATTAGGGTTACAGTGCAGTAGATGAGTTAATGCAGTTATTAAGGTTACAGTGCAGTAGATGAGTTAATTCAGTTATTGAAGTTATGGTGCAATAGATGAGTAGATGCCGTTAATAGAGTTACAGTGCAGTAGATGAGTTAGTGCAGTTATTGAAGTTATGGTGCAATAGATGAGTATATGCAGTTAATAGAGTTACTGAGTTACTAATACAGTTATTGAAGTTATGGTGCAATAGATGAGTATATGCAGTAGGGATGGGAACCGATAACCGGTTCTTCTTTAGAACCGGTGCCCAGTGAATCGATTCCTTGGAACCGTTAGCGTACCTGCTTAACGATTCCGCTTATCGGTTCCGCTCGTTGCAAATGTGTCAACGCGCTGCGTTGTTTTGGTTACGCAGCAAACATGTCATCGAGGCAGAAGCGATCTAAAGTGTGGTTATATTTCACTAGAAAAGACGCCAATGCGGTCATTTGCAACAACTGTAAAAGTTTAATTTTGGCAAAGGGGGGAACTACCTCCAATATGCAGAAACATTTGGCCACACAACACGCAATTCATTTGCAGGACTGTCGCGTGTTTGATACACTACTACTTAGCGACACAGCAACAACAAGTGAGTCAAGCAGCAGCGGAGCTAACGAGACGTCATCTGCTATTAATGCCGAAGGTAACTTCTCTATTTAGTTAATGAGAGCGCCATTTCATTGTGTAAACTTTTACTATATGAATAATAATCTCCATTGTCATTGTCAATCAAATTTAGATGATGATGACCTTGACTGTTTAGTCTGTGTTTTTAGTTTTTATGGCACTTAAATGGCAGTTTTATTAAATTTTTTTGTCTGGACCAATGATGAATGTGAAAAATTCTATAGGTCCCTGGACTTTACTTTGTAGCCTACTTTTAGGTTTGTTCTGAGGTTGCTACACATAATTTGTGTATACTCTGAGTATGTGCTATGTTCTTATCAGATATTAAAGCGAGTTAATACAAACAAACAAATTTGTACTTATTCCCTCACCCAATGAGAATCGATAAGAGAATCGATAAGGAATCGGATCGATAAGCAATATCGATAATGGAATCGGAATCGTTAAATTCTTAGCAATTCCCATCCCTAATATGCAGTTAATAGAGTTACTGAGTTACTAATACAGTAATTGAAGTTATGGTGCAATAGATGATTAGATGCAGTTAATAGAGTTACAGTGCAGTAGATGAGTTAATGCAGTTATTAAGGTTACAGTGCAGTAGATGAGTTAATGCAGTTATTGAAGTTATGGTGCAATAGATGAGTAGATGCAGTTAATAGAGTTACAGTGCAGTAGATGAGTTATTGCAGTTATTGAAGTTATGGTGCAATAGATGAGTAGATGCCGTTAATAGAGTTACTGAGTTACTAATACAGTTAATGAAGTTATGATGCAATAGATGAGTATATGCAGTTAATAGAGTTACTGAGTTACTAATACAGTTATTGAAGTTATGGTGCAATAGATGATTAGATGCAGTTAATAGAGTTAGTGCAGTTATTGAAGTTACAGTGCAGTAGATGAGGTAATGCAGTTATGAGAGTAGTCCATTAGTGCAAATGAGCATTCAGTATAATATTCCTTGTGTGCAAGTGAGCAGTATAGAGTGCAAATGATGCTGTGTGTGTGTAAACAGTCCGGTAGAGCAGATACATGAAGTACTGGTGTGTACAGTTCAGTCATGCATGGCAGCCCTGTAGTGCAATGTAAACAATGTAATAGCAGCATTAAGTTAAAGTTATGAGGGGTAGTGAAATCAGTGGGGGGCAGAGTTCAATAATGAAACAGCTCTGGGAAAAAAGCTGTTTCCTAGTCTGCTGGTTCTTGTCCGGAGGCACCTGAAGCGCCTACCGGAAGGCAGGAGAGTAAACAGTCTATGAGCGGGGTGAGAGGAGTCCTTGAGAATGCTGCGGGCTCGACGCAGACAGCGTTTCTTCTGGATGTCCTCAATGGAAGAGAGTGTAGTCCCTGTGATGCGCTGGGCTGTTTTCACCACCCGCTGCAGTGCCTTGCGCTCAGCAACAGAACAGTTCCCGTACCAGACTGTGACACAGTTTGTTAGGATGCTCTCTATCGTGCAGCGATAGAAGTTCACCAGGATAGTTGAAGACAGTTGGTTCTTCTTCAGTGTCCTCAGAAAGAAGAGACGCTGGTGAGCCTTCTTGACCAGGCATGAGGTGTTGGTTGTCCAGGACAGGTTCTCCGAAATATGGGTCCCCAGGAACTTAAAACTGGAAACACGTTCAACAGCCATCCCATTAATGTGGATGGGGCTGTGTGTGCCTCCTTTCGCCTTCCTGAAGTCCACGATGATCTCCTTTGTCTTGGCGGTGTTAAGGAGCAGGTTGTTGTTTGAGCACCATGTGGCCAGGTGCCCGACCTCCTCTCTGTAAGCAGTCTCATCGTTGTTGCTGATGAGACCAATCACTGTTGTATCGTCTGCGAACTTGATGAAGGAGTTAGATCCATTCACAGGCCTGCAGTCGAGTGTGAAAAGGGAGTAGAGAAAGGGGCTCAGTACGCAGCCCTGTGGTACACCAGTGTTGAGGGTGATTGTGGTGGAGCAGATGTTGCCTAACCTAACAAGCTGAGGCCTGTTCTTCAAGAAATCCATAATCCAGTTGCAGGTTGAGTTGTTAATGCCTAGGTTTCCAAGTTTGATGATTAGCTTGGAAGGGATGACGGTATTGAATGCAGAGCTGAAGTCTACAAACAGCATGCGTGCATAAGTGTCCTTATTGTCCAGATGTGTGAGCACGGAGTGCAGCGCCATAGACACCGCATCGTTTGTGCTCCTATTGCTACGGTAGGCAAATTGGTATGGGTCCAGTGTGGATGGTAGAGAGTCTTTTAGGTGTGACAGGACCAGCCGCTCGAAGCACTTCATAACAATGGGTGTGAGTGCTACAGGGCGGTAGTCATTCAGGCATGTCGGGCTGGAATTTTTGGGAATGGGCACAATGGAGGTGGATTTGAAACACGCTGGAACCACTGCTTAAGTAAACCACGCTGGAACCACTAATAAGTAAAGATGTTAATGGTGTCTGCATTTTATTCTCCTCTCCAGTTGAGGTTCATCTAAGACTGTGTGACTTAAGTGAGTTAATAGAACATTTTTATTATGTATCTTCGTTTACTGTAAAATACCAACAGGCAACAGTGTTGCCAATATATTCCTTTAGAAATGGCTGGTAAGGTCTAACAGTGCCAATAAACGTTTACATTGTTGTCAGTGGTAACATTACATCATGAATATGTTGTTACATTTGTAAATAACAGATCACAAAGAAGCTGGCTGGTCATGGACAGGGGACAGCACTCTGGGTAACGTCCATTGGCAACGAGGTCGGACAGATACTGACCAGTGTCCTGTCGGTGCAGGAGGGGCCAGGACTGGACAGGATGGTTGCAGGTGTCATGGAGCGGTACCGCCAGGCAGCCGTTCTGCCCCCAGTCCTACTGTATGTGGACTGTAACTGTGGGGGCAACCAGCAAGCTGCAGACCAGATTCGGGAAGTGGCCAGACCTCCACATACGGCTGGACATCTGGCACTTTATGAGGAGGCTGGCGGTGGGCTGCACCACAGACGCCCATCCTCTCTACCCCACCTTCATGGGATGCCTGTCCGCCTGCATCTTTGTGTGGGATGCAGGAGACCTCAGCCTGTTGCGGCAGGCAAAAAAACGGCAACTGATGCAGGAGGGTGTGCCAGCTATTACTGACCGTCTGGTGGACAGGAGCATCAGTAAATATCAGCTCAGCCTTTACTGCCGCAGGAGGACACGCGGTTAGGAGGCAACAATACGCCTCATTGACAAGCTACTCCAGGAGCTGGGTGGGACAAATGGAAGGGACCTTATGGGTGTGCCACTGCTGGATGAGGTGCGCATGGAGCACATCTGGCGTGTGCAGTAACGCCATGTCAGGTGCATCCAGGATGTTTCAGGTATGCCACTCTACACCGAAGTCGGCACCACCTCAAAGGCAGGGGTCACCCTGACCAGGTACCGCTGTGCCAGAGGGTCCACATCCCTGGAGTCTTTCCACTGCCACTTGAACAGGTTCATTCCAGGTTGGTTTCACACATAATGTTAGATATTTTAATAATTGATGTATTATTCAAACATAAACTCATGTCGTTTTCTATTGATACATATTTTTTCTTCTAGGAACCAGTGCCAATGCACTTAATTTCCAGCTCTACCTCCTGGAAGGCTTGAACAGGTGGAATCAAGATCGGGCGACTGCAGCAGTGACCAGCAAACCAGCATCTCTCCTCACTTACTCCGGGGATATGGCCCACTGTGTTAACACCAACAGCTTGAAGGTGTTTGGCCGTGCTTTTGTGCCAACTTTCAGGTCACCTGCCAAATACACTGGTATGTTTTAGCGTTTTCTAGCTACCTAATACTTTTAGTTTGTGGGTTTCCAATGTTCTAACTAAATATTATTTGTACCAGTAAGTGTAGGTACTATAGTTCATTTATGTAAGTGAGGATAACAAAATAAATGCACACAAAAAATGTTAATTCTGTCATCATTTACTCACCCTCAGGTGGTTCGAAACCTGTATACATTTATGAAACACAAAGAAAGATATTTGGAACAATGTCAGTAACCAGACATATCTAATCCCCCGTTTACTGCTATAGTAGTGAAAATAAATACTATGGAAGTGAATGGGGAATAAGCTCTGGTTACTGACATTCTTCCAAACATTTTCCTTTGTGTTTTGCAGAACAAAGGAATTTATACAGGTTTGTAACAACCTGAGGGTCATTAATTAATGACAGATATTTCATTTTTGAGTGAACTATCCCTTTAAGTATTTACATTTATTATTCTAATTGCAAATACAGAAGTCCAATTACAATTGCATTCTATCTATATTGAATAGTTATTGTTATAGTTACTGAATAGTTATATAATTAGTGGCATTTCTGTTATTTTTCATAAGAGAGCTGCTTGGTGTTGACTACCTTTTTAGTCAGACTGGACAGCCGATTGTGGTGCATCCTAACTTAGAGGAGACAGAAAACATGCTTGAGGATGTGGATGAAGGAGAGAACAAGGACGATGAGGGTTTCGGTGAAGAACAGACCCTTGATATTACTGTGTCAAGTCTCTCAGATGAACCAAGCTTCTCTGTTTCCTCCCACTTTTTGCCCTCTGCTGAGTCTCTCTCCACCTCCCCACCAGCTGACTTCTCAAGCATGGCTGCTGACTTTTCCACCCTGGCTGCTCCATCCTCACAGCCTGTTGCTTCCAGCCTGGGCGCTGAGATCTCCAACATGGCTGCTGCACTGGCTGCTCCGTCCTCTCTGCTTATTGCCTCCACCCTGGCTGCTCCGTCCTCTCAGCCTATTGCCTCCACCCTGGATACTCCATCCTCTCAGCCTATTGCCTCCACCCTGGCTGCTGACTCTTCCGGTATGGCTGCTGACTCCTCCGCATTGGCTGTTGATTCCAATCCACAGTCAGGTGCCGCAACATCTGCTGATCTTTCTGCGGTATGTAAATACCATATTATATGTATATTGACCTATTTAAAAGGCTGAATTGCTAAAGACTTCATAAAAAGTGAAACCCCAATTAAGTATTATTTCCTTACCTTTTGAATTATTACTGGGGTGTCAAATTCAGTTTCTGAAGGGCCACTGTCCTGCAGAGTTTATCTCCAACTCTAATTAAACACATGTGATTCAACTAATCAAGCTTTTCAGGATTACACAGAATTGTTAAATCGGCGGTCAAAGCTGAGCTTGATCGTGAATAAAACACAGCTATTGACTAATCACAATCAAGAACTGGAAACAACTCTTTTATAATGCGTAACATTTGCTGCATAATTATATATTTGTATTCGTTCAATCACCTGTGTCTTATAGATAACACTCACATGTCTGAAAAACTATTAATCTGGAAAAAAATGCTGCAAATGGGTCAATATAAACTGTAAAATGGGCGCTCAAATACTTGTGGTCTGTTCTGTTGTCAGTTTAGAACTCAATGAGGCATTCGGCTGTATACAGTATATAGATCAGTGTATTGAAATCAGTTTAAATGTCACCCGGATCCGCTGCTTCAAACAAATCATCCAACTGTTTTTTTTCAACTGAGAGTCTGCAAATTAGTGCCTCTCTGCAAGATGGAAATGCTTTTAAAACACGTTAATATTTTAGAGAATGTAGTAAATATTTAGTGTAATTAATGACTGATCTTATCCACCCGCTATCAATCAGAATGGACTTTTGGCAATAGCCTTGTCAGAAAACTGCTTAGCCCCGGCAAAGCACCCCCAAGGATTTCCTAATATCTTTTACGGAGTGTCTATTTACACTGTTCGCAAATTGCCCATCTTGTAAGCAGAGGCTATTCATCAGTTGCTGATTGGATTAGAGATGTAAAAATGACGCTTGCCGGCTGACGTCTTCCGTGGCGTAGAGAGTCAAGCGAATGATAACCTCTGATCATTGCAGGTTCGAATCTGCCTCCTGACTACTTTTTCCCATCACTTATCAGATCGTAAAACCATTTATTCTTCATAAAATTAAAAAAAATAAGAAAAGTGGCTAACAGGTGTTTAATAATGAAGTTGATGGGTAAGGTTTGGGTGAACAACTGGCAACATAACTAAACAGACCTGACAGGCATATTGTCCCTCCCACCAATGATGAATACACAGTTAAATGGCCAGTGTTAAATCAACACTGCTCAGAATGTATATGGTCCCACTCTACAGAGTGTTAAAGTAACACTGATGTAGTGTTGAAGATAATGAGGCAATTAAGTAATTAATTAAGGGATGATTAAGCTTCAATGATTAACCCATGCTGTTTACAAGCAGAACCACTGAAGAAACGAGAAACACAAGAACTACAACTGACATCCAATCATAACAGTAGATGAAATCAACAGAATATAAAAGAAGGCATTACATGTCTCAAGATCTGAGTAAACAACAAACATGATTAACAGCTTAATTTACTAACCAATGTTTTTTTCTGTCAAAGGTTTAGATGTTGATGTTTTATTGGTCAAAATATGATGTCACCATTATGGTGGTCAGTGTTTGCTTTAGTTGTGCACTTGAGCTTAAACTACATACACTATCTTTTCTCTGCAAACATATACACGTGTTGTGGTAAAGCAGTAATGCTAGCAATTGTTAGTGTCTTAAATAGTGACTTGGTCATTGTAGCTTGTACAGATCATGTTTCACAATGTTAGTCAATGTTTAATTATTAACACCGTACATCTAAGGTTTGTATTGATAACTCTGGAGAACTAAACATGAGGACATAATTTATCATGTGTAATTTAAACTGATAAATATAACATTTGGACGCACACAGACATCAAGAATCAGCGTATGAATCTCAAAAATGGTGACAATAAACCAAAAGTTTCATGCTGCAATGCATGCTGGGTACTGCCAAAAATCGCAGCATGCACTGTGTCACAGGCACGTGCAGACGGGGGGGGGGGGGGCTGAGGGTGCTTGAGCACCTGCCTTTTTGGCCCCTTAATGGCGAAAGTGCCCTTTCGTGAGGCAAAATTTTTTAATTTTGTAATTAAAGGCCCTTTTGTGAACGCCTGCCCAATCTAACTATTAGAGAAATTAATAAATAATAATTTAACCATACATTAAATTACCCCCGTGATGACCTTTCACCTGACCACCTCATCTGGAACGTCCCCTCACGTTCAGTAGTTTAGCGCCTTTTCCAGGATACAAAACATTTGCGGCTGTCGCTTTCAGCGGAGCGGTGTGCTGTTCTACTTATTATTGTTATTAATATAAGTAAGTAGTATTAGTATTTTACAAGACCGCCGAGAACAGAGCATGCACGGCGTTTGTGTGTGTGTAGTCTGCCCTGAACTGAAGTGACGTTAGAATATGTTACAATATATAAACACAGGTGCAGGTTCACTTCTTGAATCGATCTTTGCTGTTGGGGGGGAAAAGTTCACGGGCGTCGAGGGGTCTGGTCTTTATGTTATTTGACTAAAACTGTTAATACTTTGGAAGTATTATTATTACAGTATTTACGGTAGAGTGCCTTCAAAACAGTTATCAAAATACCGGTTAAACAGGCTTATTCTGATTTTCTCTCCTCCGAATTATACTCATCAGTGTTGTTTTTCTTATCATCATTATCATTTAAAAAAAAATAGATTCAGAAGAGGGTTAGAACAATTAATTTTAATATGACAAAACAGCTATTGTTCTGTACATCAGAGAGGAAACCTTAAAGGGACAGTTCACCCAAAAATAAAAATGACATCATCATTTACTCACCCTCAGATTGTTTCAAACCTGTATACATTTCTTTGTCCTGCTAACCACAAAGGAAGAATGTCAGTAACCAAACAGATCTTATCCCCCATTGACTCCAATACTATTTATTTCCCTACTATGGCAGTAAATGGGGATGAGATGTGTTTGGTTACTGACATTCTTCCAAATATGTGTTCAACAGAACAATAACATTGATACAGGTTTGGAATAATCTGAGGGTGAGTAAGTGATGACAGAATTTTCATTTTTGAGTGAACTATCTCTTTAAGGTTTGGACAACTTAATTCACTTCAGTTTCTAATCCAAGACTTATTAACAGGTGCAAATAAAATATTTTTATACTTTTAAACATTAGAATGGTCTTTTTTGTTTCTTTTTCAAAAGTGCATCATGACATTTGCTGCTGTATCAACACGGAAGCATCCATATTGATACATGTATCAACAAGGAATTCTGATGTTTTGAGCACAGCCCTATTTATAGCCTTGTTCCATGTGCCCCTATTTTACTTTGAGCACCTGCCCCTTTAAAGGTCTCTGCACGGCCCTGCTGTGTCATGTATAACATGTATTAACACTGTTGAGTACTGTAGGAAAAGTGTTGATGTCTTTTCTTCAGAGGCCGAAGTAATATTTTTTTCCGTTTAACTGTCAGATTTTTAATAGAACTTAGTTTTTTAGTTTTGTAATACATGCATCATAGTTAATAACCCAATGAAAACTATTAATCTACATTGTGATTTTCATTATTAAATCTTGCAAGCAGAAAGCACTGTTTTGTTTTGTGAGTGCGTGCGTTTCTTTATCATAAAGCGTTTCTTTATCATAAACACTACTACAATAGATTAAAACATTGATTTAAAAGGAAAATGTGCTAAGAGCCCAACTAAAGCAAACACTGATCACCATAATGGTGACATCATTTTTTAACCAATGAGACATGAATAGCAATTCTTAACAATGACTTCTGTGGACGCCTGAGAAGTAATAAGTGCAGCTGTAATGCTGTTTGTAGAGGTGTTTACTCAGATCTTGAGAGATGTAATGTCTTCTTTTATCTTCAGCTGACGTCATCTAATGTTGCGATTGGATGTCAGTTGTAGCTCTGTGTTTTCTCATTCCTTTAGTGATTCTGCTTGTTAACAGCAGGTGTTCATCATTAAAGCTTAATCATCTCTTAATTAATCACTTAATTGCCTCATTATCTTTAAAACTCTGGAGAATGGGACCATATACACTCTGAGCAGTGTTGATTTAACACTGGCCATTTTACTGTGTAGTCCTACTGATGTTTTATATACATATTTTATTTCTTAAAATATTATTACTTTATTGTTTTTAATATAAATGCAAAGAAGCTGATATCATCCAAAATCAATAATAAAAAAAAAGAAATACGTATTTTTGGATGTTATATATTGGCATCTGGTATCAAGACTAAGCCTGTGAGTTGGTGGTTGGCTGCTCAGTCGAACTTTTCCAGTACTTCAATGTAAGAAAATGTGACTTTCAGATAGCAGCGAACTCAAAAAAACATTACTTTGAAATAAATCACATTTACCTGGAAGAGAAGCTCTCCATCTTACAGCAAAGAGAAGAGAAGAGCATCTTAAGAGCAGGTAAAGCGGATTGTTATGCCTGCCGTTGCAAATCAGATGTTGTGTTGTTTTTATACGTGAAGCGAGGTGCTATCTAAGTCTACGTTATAGTTACAGAATTGTAAAACTACAAGAGAGTAGGCTATATGGAGTTCAGGCCAATTGTGAATATATTCAACGTTCTGATTAGTCTGGGAACACGTCGCTGTCTGAAATTCGCGTTCTATTGCGAATTCTATTTCAATACAAAAAAAACAGAATTGATTAATTTGCTTTTGGTTATAACGTTAGAAGGAATAATTAGGCTAGTGAAGGACCCGTAGTGAAATTACTTGATCCTTGTGCTCGTGGATATGCAATTTTTTCTTAACAGAAACCTGTGAAGTAATAACAAAACCATACGTCGAATGGATGCTAAAGTAGCCTACGTGTCGGTTCATTGCTGTATTCTGCTTCATTAGTTTTTTCCGTTATTTTAGTTCATAAATACATTTGTTTTTCGTAGGTAGGCTATTTTACACATTGCATGATGTTTTGAAAAAACGCACAGCATATAATGCAGGCTTGTTCTAAAATGTAAAAAAAACGTAATTAATTAACAATAACGTTACTAAGTGCACCCATGGGAGAAGTGTAGGCTAATGCGCTACCACAATATATTTAAGATGCTGTTGTGTATTTAAACGGCAAAATTGCAGGAAAGGAATTTATTAATTTAATAATTTTACTAACCCACCCTCTAAACTGTTAAGCACCCCCTTAGCACCCCCAAAGAGAAAAGAGAACAAATCTGAATCACAATCACATGCTTTACTAACAACATCATCTGTTTTGACACATGTCATTTTTTTTAAAGTGACTGTAGTTTACTTAAAGTGTAATCTTGACCCAACTCATGCTCATTTTGCAATGTTTTACTATAAATAACTGGTTTGATGTCACCATTATTGTGATCAGTATTGTTAGTATTGTTTTGTATTGTTAGTTTTTTTTCTGAATACTGTAGATGAGTTTTTTATGGTGAGAAAGTCAGGAGAGAAAATTATCTGATGCTTTTTACTGTTGTGTGGCAAGTTCGTAATTCTTATGTTGTGGTGAATTTTCTAAATTCTTGTGGGAGAATTTTATGTGAGAGTGAATGTATGCTACTTTGATTTATTATCGTAGATGAGAGACAGAACAACATCAATGAGTTAAAAAAAAAATTATAATATGCTTATTCATGATGTCTGTGTGTTTCTCAACTAATCTATTAATAACTTTATGTCATGTAGTTTAAGTCACTGCTCAGTGTCGAGCTGTAACATAACGCTAAACAAACCACACTAAAAATACAACATGAAATCAGTGAATCGCTAGTTAGCTAGTATCCTCAGATCAAATTCACTTTAGATTTTTCTTCACTGTAATAATTGCGATTCATAAACCAACAATATAAAAAAACAAGGAAAACTAGTATATAAAAGTCAAGGGTGAAGAGTCCAGATAAAGCAAACACTGATCACCATAATGGTGGCTAAATAAAATAAATTCACATTGAGCTCAGATATTATTCACAGTCACAGTATGAGAATGGTGTGAAATCACTGTGATCATCGTGTGACCTCACGCGTTGACTGGGTGGTCCTCAGACCATTTCCGTTTAAAGCCACAATATGGAATATTTGGACCGCTAGATGGCGCACTTTCGAAACAACAACAAAAGATATGTATGGAGATCGCCCATCATGTTCACAGACGAGGTAATGGATTTATTTTATGTCATCGTAATAAATTAGCTTGCAAGAAACGTGGAATGTAATGCTAAGTTATTCCGCGACTGATATTGGACTTTGTCAATTGATTTGGTAGTGTAATGCTACACGGTTTTACCTGTTGAAAAAAGTAATACAGTCGTTGTTTAAAAAGTAAATTGGAACGAACCCACAGCATTTACAAGTAACGTTATTGGCTACATATTTTTGTGCGACATATACTGTATTTCATAGGGTAACTGCATTCATAACTATGAATATAATCTGTGCATGAGTATTTTGTGTACAATAAAAACATGTGCCTACCTGTCTATTAAAACACATGCGAGAGCGGAGTCTCTGTCAAGTCCAAGTTGGTCACGAAGCTCTCTACATTTAGAAAGCGCCACGTCGATATAAATCTGTTGTATCTTACAAGGGAGGAGAATCCAAGACTGAGAGTAAAAGGTTATTTTGAAGGTTTTATTAACAGCTCTTAACACACAAGTGTAACTTCATCGCTACTCTTTCTACTCCTGTCTTCCCAAGCAGCGCTAGTTCCCCCTAGTGGCCTCTGTAAGCCTAACATGAAGTGGTAAGACACCACATGTCCCGTGTTACGTAAATAATTTCACCTAATACCAATTACTCAACCGTATTACTTCAATACGTGAATAACTTCTCATATTATAACAAAGCTCCTTTAAGTATATAAGCAACCTAACTCATTCAATTCTAACCCAAGAACATTTCACTTTTTCATTGCTTAATCAAACAGAAAAATTCAAATTCAAAAGAAAAATGCAAATTCAACCCCAATATATATATATATTAGCTCACATAGTCTTTCACCCAAAAAGGTGGTTTACGCTGTCTAACAGCACGGCTTCCTGTGTCCTGTTCAGTGTTTGGAATGTTTGTCACTGAGACATCAGCAGCAGGCTTATGTGAGGTTGAATTACCAACCACTGCAACCAAGGATAAGCGAGAAGAATGCCAGAGTCGTCCATCTGCCAGACTGTAGGTGCTTGGGCCTACTAGATTCTTTATTTCCACAGGCTGTGTGAACTTCGAATGTCCTTTGGAGACATGGGTCTGTTTCCGAATCCGCACTCTCTGTCCCATCTGGAATGTAGGCATCCGGGCCCCTCGTTTCGCATCGCAATATTGCTTCATTTCTTTTGGTGAATCAACACTCTTTGTCTGACGTCCTTGTCTCGTGTGTTATTGAAGTGAGGCGTAAACACGGTAAGTTTGGTTCTCATTTTTCTACCGTACAATAGTTCAAATGGTGAAACGCCAGTCGTTGCATGTGTGGTTTTGTTGTGAATTTTCTTTGCGTGTTCTGAAGAATTATTCTTGAGTCTCGAGTTTTGATACAAAAGCCACTTTATTAATGGAGTAGGATTGCAATGTCACTCTCTCTCCGTCCTTGGAAGAACCCTTATATAGTGTGCTAAACACACACAGAGTCAACCTGAGTTATCTGAGACCCCCAATATAATGTAAAACAGATGTGTTTTACTCCCCCGGCCCACGTAGTGGTTCCTTTGTGTCAACCAACATTTGGCCTCCCAGATAAGAAACTTTTAAAATGACTTTATAATAGTAAACAATTGTATACATTATTCCTCTATATTTTAGCCAAAAATATCTTCAACATTTCCCCCTTTGATACGTTGTTACGTATAATTTCCCAGAATACCGTTTCATGATAAAACACACAATATCTATCTAATGACTAAGTAGTCAGAATTTTCTATTACCAATAACCGACCATGCCACAGCATTCTGGAGTATCAGAACCAAACATCTCCCCCCTCTATTGACAGGAAGGAAGTAAACGATTCTGATAACTAAGGTTACAAAAAACTTGTTTAAAGCATGTGCGTGCAATAGGTTCTGCTCTTGCCTGTGGTTTCACAGTTATGTAGAATATATATGAGTAAACAAAATAAAATAAAATTGGAGAACATAAAACAATAAAAGAAAGGTATATAAAAAGTTTAAGTAGAATATATTGTGGTAAGCAAGAATGAAATTTAAATAAATGAAGATAAACGAAATGCGCATAAAAAATGAAATATGAATTAAAAGAAAAGAAAATTAAATGTGCACAAAAACGGAAATAATAAAGATAAAAATGTATAACGTAAAAATAAAAAATAAACCATCCATAATATGAAAACAAGATAATAAAACAATATATGCATAATATTGATTAGGTTACAAAATATATTTACTTAGTGTTCCTTCCTAATATTATTAGAGGTATTCTAACTCTCCTCTGCCTGTTGCAAAGTCAATACTGTTTGTTATAGTAAGTCTTGATAAAATTCTTGTTGAGTCAAATTTCTTTTCTCATCATCATGATACCTTAACATGCCCATCTGTTTAACTGTTGCTTTAATAATTAGGGATTTTAATAAAGGTATTGCACAGCAAAACAGTAATCCTCCTATACCAATTGTCACTCCCAAAAGTATTCCTAATTTCGCTTCCCATTTTCCCCAAACTCCTAATTTTAAATTAATCCAATCCCAAGTTTTTTCATCTTTTCCAGCATTAGTTGCCAATTCTATTTGTAATTCTTTGGCTTTAGTAAATGTTCCTTCTTGTAATGTATTATTAGGAATATAAGTACAACATTGATTGCCAAATAGGACGCGCACACCTTCTTTGTCTGCTAACATCCAATTCAGGGCTAATCTGTTTTGCCATGACATTTTACTGGTTGCATCTAATTGTTCTCCTAAAGCAATTAAAGCTTCATTTGTATAGTTAATGAATCTTTGTTGATTGTAGTATATATAATTTATCCATTCTGTATTTTTGTTTGGTGAAATCCAAATGAATATTGATTCAAAACCTGATTTAACTTCATCTCGTGCTTTGAACTGATCCGGTATGCCTCTAGGCTGTCCTATGGAGTCTACGTAAACTTTAGGATCTGGTGTATAACTCCTCTTAGCTCTGTGATTGATTGTTTTATTAATTTCCCTTGTGGATTCTGAATCCCATTCTATTATTTTTATTTCTTGTATTAATCGTACTCTCGTACATTTTCCTCTCCATCCGAGGGGTAAAGAAGACGATAGCTTTCTTTTTCCACAAATCCAGAAATAGTCAGCTATGGCTTTAGTTTGATCGTGATACAACTCTGCTTTGGGTAAAGATATAGTTTGATTTTCACAAGTTTCAGCTGGACTTATCCTTTCTCCTCTTCTTAGTCCTGCGGCCCGAAAGGGTTGGAAATCCCTAGAGTCATCTACATCTAGAAATATTTCTTTATCTATATTCCAAATGACGCTGCATTTCCCTTTAAATTGTCCCACGTTTATATCCCCTGTGGATTTTAAAAAATATTCATATTCCTTACTATAGTCTATGGTATACCATGGTGGAATTTCTACTAGGTTATCTTGCATTTTTATACTTTCAGTTATTTCAACATGTTTACGTTTAGCTCTCAATAGAGCTATATTCTTTAGGAGCAGCATGTGGTTGTGGCAAGGGGGGCGTGGTTTAGCACGGTCTGCGGCGGAGAGGCGTGTCGGGAGAATGACGGTGAGTAAGCAGATCAACGCTATAGTGAAAACACCTGCTTCTCGTTCTAGTAATTGGCGAGGAGACGCTTTTAAGGCACGAAGGAGGAAGCGAGAGGGAGAGAAAGCGGCTGGGAAACTGCGATACTCGGGAGCTGCAGAGACGGTGCGTCCAGGATATCCCCGAGCAAAGAGAAGCGACAACCAAGGGGTTGTAAAACGGACAGAGAAAACGGGTCCTTGAACCCGGAAGTATTATTATTTTTGAGTTAAATAAAGTGTACGTGTTTCCCAGCCACAACGACCCCGCCTCCTTTCTTCCACCATAACGAAGTTCATTACACTGGTGCCGAAACCCGGGAAGAAAGGAAGGAGCCGCCACCATGCAGTCCCCGACAGGATCGCCGTTTGCGGAGGTTATCTCATCGCTCGCTGGTCTCCATCAGGAACATCATCAAGCCCTGGTGGGTCTTCGGGAGGATCAGGAGAGGCGTTTCCAGGCTCTCATCAAGACCCAACAGGAGGACCGCGAGTCATTCCGGGGCTGGTTGAGCCAGGAGAGAGGCTCCTCCCCATCGGCTGCATTCCCGGTACCGCTGCACAAGATGGGAGCCCAGGACGAGCCGGAAGCCTTCTTGGACCTATTCGAGAGGTCCGCAGAGTTATCCGGATGGCAGCCGGACGCTTGGGCAGCCCGCCTTATCCCACTCCTGTCTGGAGAAGCCCAGATGGCCGCCCAACAGCTTCCGGTGGCGAATCTGCTCAAATACGCGGACCTTAAGAAGGCAATCCTGCAACGAGTGGGCCGGACTCCGGAGCAGCATCGACAGCGGTTCCGATCCCTGGAATTCGGGGAGCGCTCCCAGCCTTTTGCCTTCGCTCACCAGCTCCGGGATGCCTGCCGCAGATGGCTGATGGCCGGGGCCACGACCGTCGATACCATCGTCGACCAGGTGACGCTGGAGCAGTTCGTGACGCGGTTGCCGAAGAAAACCGCCCAATGGGTCCAGTGTCACCGCCCGACGACGCTGGCCCAGGCCATCCAGCTGGCGGAGGACCAATTGGTGGCGTGCCCTGGGGTCGGCGCGACCCCATCATCTATTTCTCTTTCTCTCTCTCCCCCTAGAGTCTCCTCCACCTCTACCAGACCGGTGCCACTTCCGAGATCCAGGGGGAACTTCTACCCGCGGCCGGCGCCGCGAACCCGGTTCCCACCGGAGGCGAGGCCATACGGAGCTATAAGGTCCCCGGAGGGACACCCCCACCGGACGGGCAACGGTCCACAGACCTCTTCCCTTTCGTCAGCCTCTCCTCGCCAATTCGGGGTCTGCTTCCTGCCGCTGGGGCGGCGGGGACTCCTGGGCCGGCCTGTTGGCGCTGTGGGGATCCCGGACATTTTGTCGACCGATGTCCTATGATGGAGGTCGGTATGATGATCCGGGTTCCCGACAACCCGCAGGCTGCCCTCGGTCAGGACAGTCTGTACCAAATACCTGTGAGTATTAGGGGGGGTATATATCAGGCGTTGGTGGATTCAGGGTGTAACCAAACCTCAATTCACCAAAGCCTGATTCAATTCGAGGCAATGGATACGAGCCGCGGGGTTAAGGTAAGGTGCGTACACGGGGACGTGGTGAACTACCCCTTGGTGCCCTTGACCATACAATTCAGGGGACAAAATCATAGTGTAGAGGTGGCTGTTAACGAGCACCTCCGGCATCCGCTAATTTTGGGAACAAATTGGCCGTTATTTCCGACATTATTGGGACACTTATGTGCGGATGTTTCTGGGCGAAACCAAGTGCGATGGGGAGGGGCGGTCGCGCAGGTAGGAGAGGTGGAGCCGGGACCTCTGACGACGGCCCCAGAGGAACGGAGCGCTGTGGAGAGAAGAAATCTCTCCCAGGGCGATGATTTTCCTCTGGAGCAGTCTCAGGACGAGACGCTTAAACATGCGTTTGATCAGGTCCGCACGATCGATGGACAGCTTCCATCCTACGCAACCGCTGACCTACCCATATTTCGCTATTTTAAAAGACCGGTTGTATCGAGTGACCCAGGACACTCAGTCAAACCAAGATACAACCCAGTTGGTCATACCGAAAAGCCGTCGGGAAATGCTTTTCCAGGCGGCTCATTGTAATCCAATGGCGGGACACCTGGGACAATCCACAACTATAAATCGCCTAACGACCCGGTTTTTTTGGCCGGGCATTCACGAGAACGTGCGCAGGTGGTGCGCGTCTTGTCCTGAATGCCAGTTGGTAAACCCACCGGCCACTCCAAGGGCACCATTGTGCCCGCTTCCTCTTATTCAGGTCCCCTTCGAGCGAATTGGTATGGACCTGATCGGGCCGTTAGAGCGATCTGCACGAGGACATCGATTTGCATTGGTCATTGTGGACTATGCAACCCGATATCCTGAGGCAGTGGCGTTGCGCAATATCTCAGCAACCAGTGTTGCGGACGCCCTTTTCGATTAATCTCCCGTGTGGGAATCCCTAAGGAGATTCTCACAGATCAAGGCACGGCGTTTATGTCACGGACACTCCGCGAACTGTACGGATTACTGGGGATTAAAACGATTCGGACCAGCGTCTATCACCCACAAACAGACGGGCTGGTCGAACGTTTTAATCGTACGTTAAAAACCATGATCCGGAAATTCGTACACGAAGATGCCAAAAATTGGGATAAGTGGTTGGAACCTCTGTTATTTGCGGTCCGCGAGGTCCCCCAAGCCTCCACGGGATTTTCCCCCTTCGAGCTTCTCTATGGGCGCCAGCCTCGCGGGGTTCTAGACGTCTTAAGAGAGGCTTGGGAGGACGGGCCTTCCGCGAGTAAAAACCAAATTCAGTATGTCCTGGACCTGCGAACAAAACTCCATACACTGGGGCGGCTCTCTATGGAAAATTTGTTACAGGCACAGGACAGACAAAGCCGACATTATAACAGAGGCGCCAGACTGCGTAAATTTTCACCGGGAGAGAAAGTGCTTGTATTACTCCCAACGTCCAGTTCTAAACTACTCGCCAAGTGGCAAGGACCATTTGAGGTCACACGACGAATAGGAGATCTCAATTATGAGGTAGTACGATCGGACAGGAGCGGGGCACATCAGATTTATCACCTCAATCTCCTAAAAAAATGGAGTGAGGCGAACACCGTAATGCTGGCGACGACAGTGAGTAGAGTAGATGATCTCGGGCCAGAAGCGAACATCAAAATGCAATCTCTCGCTCTGGCTCCAGGGGGAGATCATCTCTCGTCCTCCCAGCTTACGGATGTTGTGAAGTTACAAGCAGAATTTGCAGATGTTTTCTCGCCCCTGCCCGGCCGCACGAATCTCATAGAGCACCACATTGAGACAAAACCGGGTGCGGTAGTGCGCTGTCGCCCATATAGGTTACCTGAACACAAAAAAATTGTGGTTCAGAAGGAATTAGAAGCTATGCTGGACATGGGAGTAATAGAAGAGTCCAATAGCGACTGGGCGAGCCCGATAGTTTTAGTACCGAAGACCGACGGCTCGGTCCGGTTCTGTGTGGACTATCGCAAGGTGAATGCTGTGTCGAAGTTCGACGCATATCCAATGCCCCGAATTGACGAATTACTTGACCGGCTAGGGACGGCTCGTTTTTATTCGACATTGGATTTGACGAAAGGATATTGGCAGATCCCTCTATCTCCCTTATCCAAGGAGAAAACAGCCTTTACTACGCCGTTCGGCTTACACCAATTCATCACGCTTCCGTTCGGTTTATTCGGAGCCCCTGCTACCTTTCAGCGTCTCATGGACCGTATACTCAGACCCCACGCGACATATGCCGCAGCCTATCTCGATGACATCATCATATACAGTAATGACTGGCAGCGGCATATGCAGCACTTAAGAGCGGTTCTGAGTTCGCTGAGGGGGGCGGGGCTGACGGCTAACCCGAAGAAGTGTGCGGTTGGGCGAGTAGAGGTAAGGTATCTGGGTTTCCACTTGGGTCACGGTGAGGTGCGTCCCCAAATTGATAAGACGGCAGCGATTGCAACCTCCCCGAGACCCAAGACCAAAAAGGAGGTGCGGCAGTTCCTGGGGCTGGCGGGATATTATAGACGGTTTGTGCCCAACTATTCGGACCTCACCAGCCCGCTGACTGACCTCACTAAAAAGGGGGCACCAGATACCGTCCAATGGACGGAGCAGTGCCAGCAGGGGTTTACCCAGGTGAAGGCTGCTCTATGTGGCGGGCCGTTATTGCACTCTCCCGATTTTTCACTCCCTTTTCTGTTGCAGACTGACGCCTCAGATAGGGGCGTGGGCGCGGTCCTGTCCCAGGAGATAGAGGGGGAGGATCGTCCGGTGCTGTACATCAGTCGAAAACTGTCTCGGACGGAGATGAGGTACAGCACCATCGAGAAGGAATGTTTGGCAATCCGGTGGGCGGTCCTCACCCTCCGTTATTACCTCCTGGGGCGGGAGTTTACGCTCTGTTCGGACCACGCACCCCTCCAATGGCTCCACCGCATGAAGGACACCAACGCGCGGATCACTCGTTGGTACCTTGCTTTGCAACCATTTAAATTCCAGGTGACCCACAGGCCGGGGACTCAGATGGCGGTGGCCGA
>VCII01000784.1:0-35108 GCA_006030095.1 Triplophysa siluroides | reverse complement strand
AGGTGAAACTAGAACTTGACTTACGAAGGAAGAGTTTCACACATCTCAGAGGACCAATCAAACAGTATGTTTAGTTACCTGACCGGTGCTGTCCATGACTGTGAATGCGGCCAAACATGTATGTAAAGAGCTTGACCGTGCAGGACCAGTACAATTTCTGAACATGGAGGCACCTGGCCAAGTAAACGAACAAGGGCAACTGCCTGCTCGAGAAAGAGGAAGAGGAAGAGGAGTAAGGGTGCATGGTGGTGGAATAGGGAGAAGAGGCCGAGGAGCACGAAGACACCATGCTGTCCCGGATGAAATTGTCATCAACGGATGTCATCAACCATGGCATCACAATGGCGGAGGCAGGTCGCCGAGTGCAGCATGTGCCTCGCTCTACAGTCTCATCCATCATACAAACATTTCACAGGGAAAACAGGTATGTAGACAGTCAATGATGGAATTATATGTTGTATAGGGATACACTGTGGATAGAGCAAGAAATATATTTATTTACACATTTACCTATTCATTTTGTGTGTACATGTTTTTATATCCCGGTGGGGACCTAAACCTGAATGCACACCAACACATGGTGACTCACTGTGTCACTGTGGGGACTAAAATTGAGGTCCTCATGGGCAAAAAAGCTTATCAATGGTACAGAACAATATTTTTAAAGAATGTAAAAATGCAAAATGTTTTCTATGATCTTTAGGTTTAGGGGTTGGGTTAGGGGATAAAATATACAGTTTGTGCGGTATAAAAAACATTACGCCTATGTACTGTCCCCACAGAGATAGTAAACCAGACGTGTGTGTGTGTACATGTTTTTATATCCCGGTGGGGATCTCATCAACCAAAAGATTAAGAGTCCTTACCAAAATTACTGTTTGCAGCCTGTGCACTGACTATCACCAGGAGAGGAGAGTCACAGTTCTCCAACTGTGTAACATTGTGTAAAGTGTGCATGCATGCATGTGTGTGCCCATGTCTTTCAGAAGAGGCCGGAGGTACTGGAAGGCTCCCCTACCAGTCCCTGGTGAATCAGGGCAAGACCATGAACGTTGCTGGAATGCCCAACAGCCTTACCTTCAAGAAGCCATCCTTTTATGGAAGGAACCAACTGGAAGCCATTTTAAAAGCTGCTGATGAGATTTCATTTGAAATAAGTAAGTGACATTAACAGTGGTTGTGTGTCGGCAGACCATTTGGCTCTGTGCAAAGTGGGGGGGAAAGTGAACTAAAGGATAATATAATAATAGATGTGAGTTTTTGTATATTGCTGGGCCATTGCATCTCTCTCTGTCCCTTCACCCCAACCAGTCGAGGCGGATGGCTGCCCACCCTGAGCCATCGTTCTGCTCAAGGTTTCTGCCTCTTAAAAGGGCGTTTTTCCTTGCATCTGTCTCCTAGTGCTTGCTCATGGTGGGAATTGTTGGGTCTCTGTTACAGTTTTTTTCAATTGCTAAGAAGGGTTTGCCATTTCTTAAAATACTTTTTCTAAACTCTTAACACAGCAACACACCTACATCACACAATTAGCCAAATAGTTAATTTTCTGACCAAAACCACAGTTTGTTAAATAAATACAAACTCTACATTTCAAAACCCTTAAAAACGTTTTCAATATACACTAAACTCTATCAAAACACTGCAAACCCGTTTCAAAATCGAATCATTCGGTCAAAACTTTAGCACTTGTTTTCTATCCAACATGAACACATAGTCAATCATACCGCAATGACTGTCAAAATACTAACAGTTGGTGGCATTACAAAAACTGCATTACTTGTCATGTTTCAGTTCTTTCTGTATAGAACAGACAGTATGAAAACCATTTTTTTTTCATTCATTCAGCTGTGTGTGTGTGTGTGTGTGTGTGTGTGAGAGAGAGAGAATTCATGGTGCATTAGATGTGTACAACATAATATCTAAATGTGAAGGAGTCATCAATACTTTATAGAATGTACAACTGGGAAAAAAAAACAGTAAGCGACAGAATTGCTGCAGTGAAGACTTTATTAGCAATATGAAATTGCTGTCAGTGATCAAAACGAAACAAGGACAAACATACATGGCCTTTGATTTACAGTAAAGTGTGCAAAAATAGAACAAAATGACAAAAAAAGGCCCAGAAAAAAAAGTCCTGTGCTAATCTATACGATCTTCAGCATTTGGCCACATGTTCTCATCTACATCACATCTTATGTTGTCTCTCGCTATACACCTTGGATAGAAACGCTTGGCATGCCTTATCCATCCCTGACAGTCCTCTCCCTGGTCCATCTTGTCCTCTCCCTCGACCAACAAGTTCTCTCCCTCGTGCAGACGTTTTCTTTCTTTTTCTGCTTCTCTGTTTTGTTATGTGTTGCTTTGAACAAAACCAATCCAAAGACTGCCTTTTTATTGTGTATGTCCATGTAATGGAAAGTCTTCAACACCCGGCTATGTCTCTGATTGAGATTGGAATCAGCTATTGCTTACTCTAATTATCAGTAATTTACCGTAAAAATGCTTATCAGCTGTATGAATATATTTTTAAAATATTTGTTTCAATACTTTGGAGCTGATATTGTTGCAGAAGTAGAGATTTTATACTGTATCTATGGTTTGGAACAATAGGTCTTCATTTCTGGCATGCTGCGTTTAAGCATTTGTAAAAAACACTATAAAGATCCATGATTTGGTATTGGGTATGCTTATATGTAAAGAAAATGTAGGCATTCTAGAAACGTGTTGATTGATTGCATTTTGTGTGAAAACAACATGAATTTTGTTAATGGTATGGCCACAACAGACCGATGTTGTGTTAATTGTGTTTAGAGTTTTAAAAATGTGATTACAGATTGGACAAAAGGATGTTAGCAATTGAAAAAAACTGTAATACAGTTTTCTCAATTGTTTTGGCACATTTGTCGCAACAGTCTTAACATTCTCTAAACTGTGAGTGCAAATGTCACATATGTTTGCTGGAACTTTATTGCATGTCTGCAAAATGAAGTTACTCAACCAAAACATTTCATTCATGCTTCAAAACCTAGTTATCTTGTCAGTAATTTGGCCAAGGCCACCAAAATATAAAGTACTTTTGTCATCGTGTGAGCCACACTGGTCAAAATGTTTAGTTTTTTTTCACCATGACAGTCAACCATGGAAATTAAGGTTTCATAAAAAAAAATTATAATTGAGAAGAGTCAATAGTACATAGAAAAAAAAAGTAAATGAACTGTTCGATTTATTCAGTACATTTACGTTTGTATGTGTATTCCATGTAAACTGAAATCTTGCTTGTCAATTGCTGTACATTTCATATTTCTTACAACAAAAATACAACAGTAAATAACTACAAATAACCTCCATGAAAAACTAATTATTCTTGTTGGACATCCTGTCGCTCTTGTTGGTCAGGCCAAAGATTTTCATCAACATCACATCTTATGTTTTCCATTGTCATGCACCGGGGAAAAAATCTCCTTGAAGGCCGCACCCATCCCCTGCAATGATCAGCTGTGATGTCCTCACATGCAGCATTCATGGCATCCAACAGAGACATCTGATCTTGTGGTCTATGATCATACACTTTCCCCATCCAAGCAGAAAAAAAACTCTTCTATTGGGTTTAGGAATGGAGAGTATGGTGGAAGGAACTCCACTGTTATCCTTTCATGTGCAGCAAACCATTCCATAATAATGTTGGTTCGGTGGAAGCTGACATTATCCCAGACAACAACATAATTAGGCCAATGTGGTCTGATTAAACCTCTTTCTTGTTCTGGAATCAGGTCTCTGTAAAGTGTGTCTAGGAAGGCCAGGAGCAGTTGGGTATTATAGGGCCCAATGTGTGGAATATGCGTGCTCACACCATTCTCTGAAATGGCAGCACACATTGTAATATTGGCCCCACGTTGGCCTGGGGTGTCAGTTGTGGCTCGGTGTCCAATGAGATTGCGACCACGTCTCCGGCCTTTGGACAGATTGAACCCGGCCTCGTCCACAAAAACAGTGTATATGGGTTGTTTCATGTCCTTCTAACTCCATGATTCTCTACAAAGAAACAAAATAAAGTGAATTTTTTATTCTAGAGTTCAGTAAATGTTTTCTCTTCTTATGGGTTTCTAAAACTTTAATTACATAATACAATCATCTTAGAAAGACAGTAAAACTCATTAGCACACCAATAGTTTACCTGGACATACTGGTACCGCAGCTCCTTTACTCTTTCACTATTCCTCTCAAATGGCACCTTGTAGAGTTGTTTCATAGACAGTTGATGTCTTTTCAAAACTCTGTCTATGGTGGAAATGCTGAAGAATCTATATTTGCGAAGACATTATTGTCATGTATGATTGCACTTTGGATCTCTCTTAGCCTGATGGAATTGTTGGCTATGACCATGTTGCAAATGTCTTGTTCTTGCTGTTGGTTAAATACTGCTGCTCTGCCACCAGCACAAGGTTGTTGTGCAGTTCTATAGAATGTACAAATAGACTTGCATTTACCTTTACAATATTGTTGTTTATAAAAATGCTTTACATACTGTAAAACAAACACAAAAATACATATTTACCTGTTTTCCCTACGAAAGGTTTGCACAATTGATGACACCGTGGACCTGTTTACATTACCAGCCTCTTCCATTGTAAAACCACGATTTATGACATGATCCACAAGTGTGGCTCTGATTTCCTCAGAGACTCTGACTCTTCTATTTCCACCTCTTCCTCTGTTATGTCTTCTTCTAACACCACCACCACATATTCTTACACGTCTTCCAATTGGTCTACCACGAGCATGTTGCTGCAGTTCAGGGTTGTGGAAGTCCTCCATGGTCAAAAAATGGTATTGATTGTGCTGTGGGCAATCTACATTTATATGCTCCCAAACTTCATTGGTTAAATGGTTGATTGGTTGATTCAAATTGTATTGCAATTAGAGGTAATTTGCCAATGTAGCAGACATTACAAACAATATTAATGTCAGATATTTATGTAATTTACATGCATGTATACCAGTTTTTCATAAGTGAATGGATTGTTTTGAATGTGATGGCGTACACGATGAAAAATGATTGAGAAGTTGTGAAGAGTTTGACAGTTTAAGTGAGAATTGACTCATCAGTTTTGATCAACAAGCCATATGCAATTATTTGTTGTGCAAACTGCAGACGATTGTACTTAATGTTTGCACACATGTGCCAAAGCATTTGCAATTTGCTCAAATCAATAAGAAATTCCAATCTGATGTGAACAATAAGCTAATTGTTCAGAGATCTGATCTTATTGTTTTGGAAAATACAATTTTCATTTGAGAATTGAGCCAAAGCAATTGAGAAAAACTGTAATATTATAAAGAGTGTGCTCTAGACCTACTTTGTTTGAAAAAAGCTGTGAGAAATGTTGTTATGAATTGGCGCTATATAAATAAAATAGAATTGAAACAGATTCAGGTTATATTCTGTATGTTTATGTGGCAGTTTTTAATGTGACACTATTTCTCAGTTGGAGTTACATCAATATAGTGCAACACATTATAGTGCAAAAGTCACCTCTCCAGAATATCCTATAGCTGTTTAGTTGAATGTAAACAGCATAGTTTACTAGTTTTGTAACTGTGGTCCTTACACAGCATATTTGACCTCTGTACACATTATTGAAATAATACAATTAAATCAAAAGATCAAATCTTCACCTTTTTGTGATGGTTTAATGTCTTCAAATCAACAGACACAGCAGATGGCATCCAGACGAAGTCGGTGGAAGAAATATTTGAGGGCATGTGTGACGATGGTATTTATTGTAATCGTATTACATTTGAATGCCAAATGCTACGTCAGTTTTTGGTATTGCTTAAATGAAACTGATGTTCTGAGAAGTCTGCCATTGACATTTGACACAAAGAGAAAAGCTCACTTGTTTGAAAATTACAATTTATACATACAATATTTATCCAGGTGAAATTAAAAAGCTTTTATAAAGTTGGCATTGCGATCATTGTACACTGTGAATTGGCTGTTGGGATTTAGATGCAAATAATGGTAATGTGTCTATTTCTAATACATTATTTACTAAATAAACAATTGACAGTATAAATGCTGACTTATTGCATTATGACTTTGTAATAAAGATTCAAAATTTGTATTAAGACAGTTGTTTTGTTTTATGTATTTTAGGTGCACAGCAGATGGAAGAAGAGTCCTCAGAAACAACCACCACTGTTGCCATCGTGATGACTGCAGATGAAGGTATCTTTTCAAGTTGTGGTTTATTTTTTGAGCAGAAAGTCCCACTGAGACTAATGAGCTCTTTCTACAATAAGAACAGATATGGGAACAGAAGCATAGGCTACAACATTTTAGAAGTGAAAAAATCCAATAGACAGTGACAAAGGGGCGGATTCCAGGCAGAACGTGCAGAATACATAAACGGCCTTTTTCCAAGCTCTGCATATACATTTTGGGACCTCATAATTGAGATTGCTTATTCGCCGTGTGACCTCAAAGGGCCCTTTCCACTTTGCGAGTAACTTACCTAAACCAACGGAAGAGGGCACAATGGTGCTTTCGGAGTGGCCGGTGGGTTTACCAGCTGACATTCAGGACAAGACGCGCACCATCTGCGCACGTTCTCATGAATGCCCGGCCAAAAGAAGCGGGCCATTAGGCGGTTTAGTGTTGCCGTTTGCCCTAAGTGACCAGCCATTGGATTACAGTGAGCCGTCTGGAAAAGCATTTCCCGACGGCTCTTTGGGACGACTAACTGTGTTGTATCCTTTGATTGAGTGTCTCGGGTCACTCGATACAACCTGTCTTTTAAAATGGCAAAATACGGATAGACGAGCGGTTGTGCAGGGTGGAGACGCTGTCCGTCGATGGTACGAACCTGGTCAAACGCATGTTTCAGCGAATCATCGTGAGACTGCTCCAGGGCAAAATCATCGCACCGAGAGAGATGCTGCCTCTCTACAGCACTCCGTTTTCCTGAGTCAGTCGCCCGAGGTTCCGGCTCAACTTCCCCCACCAGCACGACCGCCCTCTTCCGTCGCCTTTGATTCCCCGAGGAAACATCCGCCCATAGTTTCCCCAATAACACAGAAAACATCGGCCAATTCGTCCCCAAAATTAGCAGATGTTTGAGATGTGGATTAACCGCCACCTCCACTCTATGCTTTTGACCCCGAAATTGTATGGGCATTGCCACTAAGGGATAGTTCACCACGTCCCCGTGTACAACACCGTACCTTAACCATGCGGCTCTTATCCTTTGCCACAGACCGAATCAGGCGTTGGTGGATGGAAGTTTGGTTACAACCTGAATCCACCAAGACCTGATATGTATTCCCCTTAATACTCACGGGTATTTGATACAGGCCGGCTGGATCGAGGGCAACCTGTGGGTCGTCGGGGATCCGGATCATCGTACCTCCATCACTGGATAGCGGTCGATCGCGTGACCCGGCTCCCCGCACCGCCCTAGCGGCAGGAAGTAGGCCGACGGATTGGTGAGGAGAGGCTTGTGGCGGAGGAGGGGGCCGCAGTCTGGGTGAAACGGCCGGGTCCCCTGTAGAACGAACGTCCATTTCCAGCTGTCTCCCTGGCCCTTGGAGCGGGCCTGGGGCCGAAGGACGCCGGAGACCTGGGAAAGGGTACAGGTCGGGGAGAGAGAGAGAAGAAAAATTAGAGTGGAGAGAGAGAGCTGGTCGAGGTACGCCGACCCCGGGGCACGCCACCATCTGGTCCTCAGCCAACTGGATGGCCTCCGTCAGCGACGCCGGCCAGTGGCTGGATCCACTGGGCGGTCTTCGGCGGAAGCCGCGCCACGAACTGCTCCAGTGTCACCCGGTCGAGAATCTTCTGGACGTCGCCTCCGTCGGCCATCAGCCACTTGCGGCAGGCGTCCCGGAGCTGCTGAGCCAGGGCGAAGGGTTGGAAGAAAGGAGGCGGGTCAGCGTGGACTGGGAGACAAGAATCCCTTTATTTCGATTCTTTCCTGACACGTGGCACCAATGTGCTCTGGTCTGCAAAACATATAAATAAACTTCTTCTCCTCGACTTTTCCGGATCACGGTCCGTAAGATTCCACTCTGTATAGCCGGATACGATTCACTGCTGCTTGTAACGTCTCCCAGTCCGTGTCTCTCTCAACTCTCCTCCGATTCTGCGAGCCTTTAAGCTGTCTCCTCACCAATCACTGTAATGAGACGCAGGTGATCTTAATCTGCAATCGACCTACTTGCTTACCGTCTTTCCCGTGTCTCTCCTCCCCGGTACAGACGTCACTAAACCACGCCCCCCTTGCCACATACAGTATGGATACAAAATCAATGAGTCAATAGGTATCAATGGCTTTCTATTATCGACGTTTCAAGTATAATGTGTGTTCTGCAGGAAAAACCCATACAGGTATGAAGTGACATGAGGAGAGCATGAACTATCCCTTTAAACCTGAAAAGAAAGAAATTTCTGAAATATCAGTACTCTTCTGGCCTTTTATACTCTTATGGTCTTATTTCCACCCTCATTTAGTTTAAATTGATTACTGTGTATTAAACAGTTCAGATAGCCTACTGTACATTTCTTTGACAGGCAAATTCGGATTAAAATCTTATGTCAGAAAATAAGATGAGAGATGCGAGCACTGGTCTTTGTGTAGATACATTCCATCAAATTCTAGCAGGATTTTATTTGTGTAATGAACGCCTGCACATAATGGTTTAGTTAGTTGTGCGTAATGGATAAAGAACAGTTGAATAATTAAAACAGAAAAACAAATGCTTTCCCTTTGACAAATGTTCTGAACCACTACAGTATGTACAATTTATCCCCATTCATTTTTTTGTTTGTTTTTTATTTGGGTGCCTTATCTTAAACTGCTTTAAATTAGGTTTTACTTGAACCTACATTCCATACAATAATGTCAAAACAAAAAAACAGATTTGTGACTTGGAACTTAGCAAGGCACTGTACTTCACTCTAACACGGCATACTGAGCATCTTGGGCACAGACATTTGAAATCAATTGACTTTTTGGCAGTCCTACAATTGTGTACTGTCTGTTTAAGAAATCTGCATTTTAGTCTCTCTTTACAAAATCTATGTTGTCTTTTGTATACACTGTGCTTCAGTGGCACTATCTGGCATCCATGTTTCATGTAAGATGATAATGGCCACATGTCAATCCGTTCATTAATGTGTAGGCACTGCAATCTTCCACTGTCGTTTTTCACTGAGTACATGTGGTAGTGTGGAAGGACTTCTGCTGAATATACTCTCATCAGAAAATGAAGTGCAGAATCATCTTTAACTACAAGGAGGATGAGTTCACCGAACTCCACTGAGTCATCATTCCTAGTGACAACAAATCGCCCCTTCTTGTATATTTCCCCATTATACTGCACATCTACAGGAATCTTTCTATTTATTTCAGTGAAGCCAAATTGCAAGACTGCGTCTTTAACTTGTTCACTGTAAAGCTCAGAGTAGAAAGGCTCCCTGACTCTGTCACACTGGCGCTCACAAAGTGCAACCGTGCACTTCAATGTAGCTAAAGCCATAGCATGATCCGGAGCAAAAAATGACGCACCGTTCGGTCACTCACAACCAGACATAAGAAAGAAAATATCAATGTATTTAAACAGTGTGATGCAGACTGCAGCAGAGAGAGAGTGTGAATCAACGTACGTGTTGACGTGATGTAAAAACTGTGATCATGAAGTGTGTTCTGTCGAGCTGCGTTCACACATAGAGTAAAAACAGTTTTTGTGACATCCAGCGCCCTGCAGATCATCATGAAGTTACCGTTGCTGATTAATCGTATACTGTTGCCATGACTTGCTAATATGTTTATATATGAGTGGACATCCCATACCAGCGTAACAAACCTTATTTGACTTCTGTGACAGTGGACAATATTCATTTATTATTTGAATTTTGATGTTGATATTTTGAAGTCATATTTTCACCGGATTTCCACGTTTATATTCCCTGCATTAAAAACACAGTAAGAACATATCTAGTAAGTATCTCAGATGAGCGTCTTGTAGTCCATCTCCTGAGCTTTGTAGTTTTACCACAGATCACGTCAATAACATTCACCATCGCATCATGACGTAGTCTAGTGCATGCAGTCGGATTCTCTCTTCTCCTAACTCCTTATGAATTCTCCATCACACCTTTCCTTGACCTTGTGACGTTTTCCATCAAGGTCAACGAAAGGTTAGGAAAGGCTAAAAAGCTCATTTTTTTAACTATTCGACCGGATAAGTCTAAGTCTCTGATGGTGTGTCTGTCAGGAGTGTTGGTACGTCAGGCTGGCAGCCAGAGTCTGGACATCTGAATCTTATTAATGCTTAAAGTTATGCCTTATTAACAGTGTGACCGCTTGATTGACAGGTGGGTGTTATTACAGGTGGGTGTCAGTACAGTTGGCCCCAGGAATCAATTGCCCTCCTTAGGTCACCTCCTTGCCGATATTTAGTTTAGCCGGGAAGCAGAAGAAGAACATCCATCATGGCGATGGCCATTATGTTTAACAGTAAGAAAAAGTATTTTGTACAAAAAATTAATAAAAGAATTACAGTGATGGCTCATATATGTACATTACGGTATATTTTGTTAGAGATACGGTGTTTAATACATTTAACAGTGAGGAAATGTATTTTTTACAAAAATCACAGTGATGGCTCTTATGTATATACAGTTCACTTATATAGCGGAAATTAGACAAACTTACCGGTCCAGCAGAAAGCTGGCAACTTCGGCGTCGCTTAGCAAACCCTTGTCCTGCTTCAGTGCCTCCATTTGGGAAAAGCCACGCCGATGTTTATTCGGGTTTTCTGCCGTTTGTCTTTTTTATTTTCTTTTGAACGAACAGATTGACGCTCTATCGGCTCTTGTGCAGAGTATGTGTGGTCCGCCATTAGCGCAAATTTTGCTTCTTACTGCAACAAAGAACCGTTTATATTTCTAATAAAAAACACGACAAGTAAATGCTGTTGTTGTTCTTCCTCTTCTTCTGCTAATCCTTCTATGCAGTGGCTTTGCAAGCTGCCTCAAAACACAGCCGAAGAAGAAGAACTAGTCCCGTGCATCCTTCGTTTTACGAAACGCGCTCAGTTTGTCCGTGTAGTGATACTATAGAAACATGGCTGTGCACATTGATAAATTACATGTAAGGGTGTGCCCGCGGTGTATATACATACAATGTCTCATTGTAAGGTAATATAAACATTTCGGTTCATTTTGTAAGGTATTTCTTCACCACTCACAACATAGTTTTGTATTATATATTACATTTTGGTGAATAAATCCTTCAAAATCCTACACACTGTACCTTTAAGTTTTGCTTAAAATCTTAATAGCTCTGACTCACCATAACGGCTGCAGATGTGTCTTCATGGGTCTTTTTGTTTAGCTTAAAATCTTAATAGCCCAGATTCACAAGTGAGAAATGGCTGCAGATGCGTCTTCATGGGTCTTTTTGTTTAGCTTAAAATCTTAATAGCCCAGATTCACAAGTGAGAAATGACCCATAAAGGCTGCAGATGCGTCTGCATGGGTCTTTTGTTCTGCTTAATAGCTGCTGAATGACCCACCGCTGCAACACAAACTCTAGGTTAGTTTTGAACACATTGAACATTACATTTAATGTGCTGTCATGTCCAGGATTGCATACAGTTTTGCTGTTTGTTCACTAACCACATTTGGGTATCTGATATATACATGAATAACAACATAACAAATACAGTAAGCTAATACAAAACTGTCTATAAAATAAAGATTCTTAGCTCATGTTAAGGAAGAGCATTTCCTAATAAATAAATAAACAAACGTTTTAACTGTTTTACTCTGTTTGTTTAGAGCAAGAGTTTTAAATTGCAATAATAAATAATGTGTGATATTCTTCTTGTTTTCAGGGGTCTGTCCATATTAGTAATCTTTTGCAGTGATTGCTTATAAAAAAATCACCTCATCTTTTAAGGAACATACAAAAGGACATTCATATTTGTGTTATATCTTATTTGGTCTTAAACTGAGGCTCATGCACTCACTAGGTTTGATATAATAGTGAATAAATAAACAAAAATAAATTCACCAATGTATTATAAATACATTTAACTTATTTTTAAAACATGTTTGAAACTGAAATGACTGATTAAACCCCACCCCATTGTAGACCCTCCCTCTCAGGTAGGTGGGCGGGACTTTCGGGTATGTTTTCATAAATAGGGAGACCCCACAAGGCCAGTCACCCACTTTCTGCTCGACCATACAACGTGGAATTCATTTGCTGAAGTTTTTGGAAAACCTACTTGATTCTACAATGGCTTCTCAGAGGTAAGTTGACAAGATTTGTATTGCATTTTTGTCTTGTTTTCTAGCAAAAATAAATAAAAGCTTAAAGTTTAAAATAGGTGAAAGCTCCAAACTTGTTTTTTTTCTGTCAAGATAAAGCTTTGTCAATGTTTAATGTTCATTTATCTTTGATAAAAAACTTCTGGCAGTCAACATTATTGTCTACAGAGATGTTTAACAGTGTAAGTTTGTATGATTTGAATGCATCTATTAAAGAGACATTAGTCAGTCCTAAGTTTATCAGCCATTAACAGCCCTGGACTGATTAGGACTGACTAATGTCTCCATTCAGCAGCTGCTGCAGCTTCATTCTTATATTGCATGTGTACAAAACCATTTCTCAGAATAAGATTTGAATTAAGTGTTATTTTGTTGTTGTTTTGTGTAGTACGAATCTTCATAAAAGGCACTTCCTCGTCTGCCCAACGTGCAAGAAGGGCCAGGCCACCCTGTCGGTTCACCTGCGCAGGGTGTGCATGAAAAATTCAACACCTGAGGCCATCGCTAAGGTGGTGGAGAAGGCCAAGGCCAATTCTCTGGAGATTCTGCAGACTGGCGTGTTCTTCAGTTATGGACACTTGGCCAAGATCATGATGGACTCATGTCCCATCGACAGGTTGGTGAAGCAAAATGTGTTGTCTTGCTTTTTCTTTGTGTAATTTCCAGGAGCTGTGAATTTACCTTTCTGTTTTAATTCTCTCTAAAAGGTTGATTGAGGAATTGGAGCGTCGCCACATGGTGGTGACAGATATTCCTCCAGCACTGGGAGTGGCACCAACGCCTTCCACCGGCACGACTCCACAGCCATCCACCGTCGTCACGACCCCAGAATCACCAGCGGTGGTAGAGACCGAGGAGGCGGAGTCCTCTGAGGTGGGCAGTGACAGCAGCGGCGAGACCTTTCAGATGTGAGAATACAGCTCTTTGTTTTGTTTTGGTCATATTCACTTTTATGCACTTTTATAACGTGCTTTGTTTTTCACACTTCAGTGAGTCCAACATGCAGTGGAAGAATCAGGCGAGGAAGCTGATGGCAGAGAAGGGACTGTATCAGAAACACTCCCTAGATCATCCGCTCCTGAGAGACTTTGCCACGTACCTGAAGAAAGACCTCCAGAATGAACATTTCAAGCAGGAGGTGAGAATATCATTTCAAAGTGTTTTTTTTTTTAATATTGCAAAAAGTCTCATCTGTGTGTTAATGTTAAATGCTTTTCCTACTTTTCAGGTAGAAAATGTGGCTAGATTTCTCCACTTCATGGACCCACAACAGCCGTCCCTGTTGTTTGTGAGGAACAGGGAGAAATCAAAGCTGTTTCTGCGTGAGCTCACTGAGGCCAAGTTGACCAAGCAGACCCAGCTCAACTACCTCAAGAGCACGAAAAGGTTAGTATGATTTGATGTTTTTTATATATGGACACTTCATTGGTCTTAAATGCGTGTCATGACTTTAAACGCTTGTCATTCTTGCTCCAGATTTCTCCAGTACCACACGGTCAACACGGACCTCATGCACAGCGACAAACAGCTGCACAAAGACTGCAAACACTTCATCGAATACATTGGGTCTCTGCAGAAAAGCTGTTCAAAATTGGCCAGCAAGGAAATCGTCCAGAAGCGGTAAGTAAAAACCTTTGAAGCAATTTGTTCAGATCACATAACAAATATGCACGAGCAAGTTATTTAATACAATTTATCTTTTTTTAAAGGCACGATTTGCTGACGAATCCAGAGCAGCTCACACCAAGGGACTGCTGGGCTGTGCTGGAGAAGGCTAAGAGAGACTACCTTACGGTCATTGCTAAGGTGTTCCCGGAGAGAGCGTTTGAGGACACACTGGCTATGTCAGAGTGCACCCTGGTACTCTACTACTTGGAGGCTGTGGTTATTCTCAAGCATCTCCAGCGGCCAGGAGTGGTCGAGCACATGACGGTGAGTATTATTGCAGTGTCTGCATTGTGTACCTGTCACTTTTTACTCTGTTTAACCAGTGTTGTATTCTTGTTTGGTGTAGGTGGATGAGTGGAAGAGCAGAACGGCTAATCCCAATGTGAACGGGGCTGTTATTGGTGTGAAGGAGCACAAAACATCGGCTCAACAAGTGGCAACATTTGTTCTGTCGGCCGAGGAGGAGAGCGTAAGTTCATCAGATTCATATACATTGACTTTATCTACCAGAAAAAAACAGAACTTGATCTTGATTCATGTTTGTGCTCTGCCAACAGTGGTTTGGTGCTTACTATGAACATGGTGTGACAAGATGTGCAACATGTCGCTCAGACAGGAGGAGACAGTTCGAGGAGGAATTAATCATTGGAGATCTACCAGAAAAAAATCAGAAAAAAACTCATGTTTTTGTGCTTGATCAGGACATTTCGTGCTTATGTGGAATCAGAGATCACCAGAAGATCAGGCCAGAACTCCTCAGCGGCAAAACAAGGAAGAGGACATGGGATGAGACGGAAGGACTAGACCGCTTCTTCATTTCCAGCACAGGGAGGCCGATCTACAACGCCTCCAACGACATCAACCGGCTTCACGAGAAGTAAGTTGACCATCGTGTCCTCTGATATGAAGGGTCTCAGGTCTTGTAATAATATGTTGTTTACCCTTTTCTATTTTAGATATGGACTGAAGCCGGTTACCAGTCAGGCGGCGAGGAAGGTGTTTGAGACTGCCTCCAAATCTCTGTATGACCCTGAAAGGGGTTGTGTGGCAGATTATTTCACACAGTCGACCGCCACAGCAGACAGGCACTACCGCATGCAGACACCGCAGGATGTGGTAGCCCGGAAACTGCGGGGCCAGCTGGCTGGTGAATCTGGGTAAGCATCCTTGTATCATCTCGACACAACTGAAAAACTGCATTTTGTTATCATTATTCTAATATATCGTGTATAAATATATATTTATTTTGTTTTTTAGATCTGAGTCTGACGAACAGTCTGGAAATGCTCCATCCCCACTTTCTTCCGGCAGTGAGGATGAAATCACGCATACCTCTGAGGAGCAGCTGGATGTGCAGAAGGCATACGACACACTGCTCCTCACACACCCAGTGACATTGGACGGGAAAGTGCCTGACAGGAATGTGCGCTCAGTGGTGTCTGTGACATTCCAGAGGCAGCTCTATGAGCGCTGGATTAAGGCACAGATGAGACTGCGAGTGCAGTCTGTCATCTGTAAGTATTTTGTTTTCATTTTGGCAAACAACTCTTACACTGCTGTATACAATATTGAAGATTGTAGTACAATACAAGTAACTAAATTGTTCTTGTTTCTTTGCAGCACACTTTGGCCGGCGACTTCCAAAGGAAAGAAAAGTCATTGGTTGGATTACAAGCCAGGGCTGGAAGAGCAACACCCCTTCCTACGCACGCATCGCCAGTGACTGGAAGCCGCCGGGACCCGTCCGTGCTGTGATGGACTGCTCACACATCCGGCAACGCACCACCTCACAAAGGTGGAAAGGCCTGGAAGTGAGGGATAAGGACGTTGTCACAACACGTACTTTCCAGATCGGAGAGGTCATATGTGACTATCACGGACGTGTAGTCACAGCAAGTGAGGGCCAGCAAATTCAAACTGGCGAGGGTGAAACTGGGTGCCTGTTTTTCTATACAAACAGGAAGGACGAGCAGATGTGTGTAGACTCCAGCAGCTGTGAATGCCACCCTGAGAAGCAGCCGTTCTGCCACCACATTCGCCACTCAGGGAAGCACGCCAACATACGCCCCAGGCTGTTTACGGTTTATCAGGATGACATGGAGAAGGATGTGATCTTGTTCCTCGCAATCAAGAAGATCCAGTGCAATGAAGCACTCTGTTTTGATTACGGAGACAAGAAGAAGTCCTACAGGGGAGGGTCTAGATCTCGATTGGGAATAGACCCCGGCTGCTGATGCAGTGAACTGGCAACGCTGCAGTTGCAAGAATTGCTGTGCAGTGTGAAAAACCATGCACCTGTTGTCCAGCTCAGTGATGGTTGCATGAAGTGATCTGCACTCCATGCACCTGTTGTTTCACTCATCTCCTGATGGACAACACAAGACTGCATGAGTGTGCTCTCAAAACCATGCACCTGTTGTCCAGTCCTGATTGCATGAGTGTGCTCTCAAAACCATGCAAGGATGGACAACGCAAGATGAATTTGCCATGATGAAATTTCATGTTCACGTTTGTTATTTGTGTTATTGTATTTATTTATATACATGATATATTACAGTGAGAAGGCCTGTTCTCGTCATCTTATTTCTCCAGGACAAAGAAGATAAGTACCTTTCATGTTTGTATTTCTTTATTATTCTTATTTTTTTATTCTTTAAGTATAAGCTCACACTGTTTTTTAATCTCTTGCAGCGAGAAGATGAGCTACAGTCTAAGAATCTCCAGTCCCTTCATTACTGTTTGTCGTGAAGAGAGACAGCGCATTCCCCACATCAGGCCACACTATGGTTAAATCTGGTGAACATAAGCTCTGCTTATTTCTCTTTTTTTATTTTAACTGTCAGGCTCTGTTCGCGTTAGTGGTGTAGTTCGAGTTCGGGTGCCCGAAGCGGTGGTTGGAGAAGAGGAGGAGCCATTGTGGGCGCCAAAGCTTCAGTGGGACGGCGACCTTTGTTGCCGCTCCCCTGGTTCGAGGTGCGGTGGCTATCGTCCAAGCGGGAGCGTTGGAGTTGCCACCGTCCGCCAGAGGCCGGAGCCTGCGTCCGTCCGCCCAAGGGGTCGAGCCGTCCACCAAGCGCCCAGGGCCACCACAAGGCACCACAATGGAGAGAACCCCGGCTGGTTGAGGACCGAGGGCTGCCGGCTGTTTATTTACTTTGTTATTCTTTAATTAAATGTTTAAATGTTTACCGGTTCCCGCCTCCTTCCTTCCTTTTATTGAACCTTATTACACAAATGTTTTGAATGCTTGTGTATGTGTTTTTATATTGGTTTGTTTGATAGTTCTTCTCCCTATATCACTCTCTTGTGTTTACCCCTCATGTTGTCACTGCATCTATTCAGGTTTATGTTATACTTGAATTAATCAAATAAACTTAATGGGAATACACTAGTGTCTGTGTGTTTAAAGCAAGAGTTTGAGTTGCAGCTGTGGGTCAGAGCCATTAAGCAGAACAAAAGTCATCTTTTCCATGCCACTAAAACCCTGCACACAAACACAAGTGATTTCTGAAAGAAATTTCATTTCATGTCTGTTCTTCAGGATAAATAAAAAATACAAAAGGACATTCATGTTTGTTATGTCAGATACCCAAAGGTGGTCAATGAACAAACAGCAAAACTGTATGCAAGCCAGTACATGACAGCACATTAAACTTTAGTGGAATACACTAGTGTATTTGAGATGAATAATTCTTAGTAATAAAAATACTCTAAAATTCAATGATGCACACTTTATTAGATTTTTCAGGAGAGCAACCATAGAGAACCACTAGAAAAAGTGAAGCAAACCAATTTTTTGTTGTCTGTTAAACATAAAATAAATTCACTTTCTGAAAAAAACAGAAATCTTTTTTTATAAATAAGTGTAACAAAATATGAAAATATTAGTTAAGTCAAAAATAAAACCATGCAAATAAAAAGCCACCAGCCTTTAGAATTGACTTCCCCTCGATCATGACCCGAGGAGATTACATCACATTAACAACATCAGCAAGTCAATTAACAGCACCATGTTAACAGTCCTCATGTGTGCACGCAGATAATTTTTCAGGCTTTAAATTTAGGATATTTGTATTTATCGATATGAAACATTGGTTAATATCGACCAAAGACGACGCAGGGAGGCCAGCTGAGGGCGGAGAAGTGCCGCAGTCAGAAAGGCCATCGAAGAAACTGCCGTTTGCATAAGAAGAACATAAATCAGCAATCAAATCAGTTGATGAAATGTGACCTGTAGTAATAGTTCATAGTTTATGTATAGCAACAAGTGAAGTCATGAGCAAATTACTATAAAATAATATTATGTTCGAATGTGTTCTTTTGTGTTGTCATTATACACACTGCACAGCACTTTACTAGCTGGCCTCCGATACACTTGGATAGACCTAATAAGTGCATGTGAGCAGTTGTTCTCAATGTTTGTATACTTTAACCACCTCCGAGGATAGTGAGGGTCTTGAGTCACTGGCACTGTTATTTTGACCCGCTTACCATCAAGATTATCTGCACTGCAGCTACTGTTGTATATACTTCTGGACACATTTTGGCGCGCTACTTGTCCCGCAGCTTTTGATGTAGACCCATAAGTGAATACAAAGAACAAAGACGTGAGAGAGAGTTTCTTGGAAATTAGACAAAGTACAAACGGTGTTTACAAGGATATTGATGGCTCATATTTCCAACAACATGCAATGTTCTCTCAACAGAACCATGCACTTCAGATTCTTCTGTATTATGACGATTTTGAGATTGCAAACCCTTTAGGATCGAAAAAGGGAATCCACAAACTTGGTTGTGTTTAATTGACTTTAATTGACTAAAAATCTTTTACCCAAATAACTCTGTGTTGATGAATATCCACCTTGCGGCTCTTTTTTACACTGCAGATTTAAAGACTTATGGCTTTGAGATGATACTGAAGCCTCTCATTGATGATCTGAAAATGTTAGAAACTGAAGGGATTCAGCTTCCTTTTTTTGAAAGCCCTTTGTTTGGCTCAGTAATACAAGTCACAGGAGATAATCTTGCCTTAAATGGTTTGTTAGGTTTTGTTGAATCTTTCAGTGGAACACATTTTTGTCGAGTTTGCTTGGTTAGTAAGGATGAAGTTCAAACTGTATTTACTGAGGATCATCCGAACTTGTTTTACGTTCCAAAGAACTTCACGCTGAGCATTGTAAAGCACTTAATGAAAGTCCTACACTCCATTCAGTTCATGATGTTAAAAAGCCTTGTGTGATAAATTCCTTACAGTTTTTTCATAGCACTGATAACTTTACTGTTGATATTATGCACGATTTGTTGGAAGGAGTTGTACAATATGAACTTAAATTAGTTTTGCCTTGCAAAAAAAATGCAAAAGAGTTCAAAATGCTGAAGCCCAGCTGCTTATAAGCTCAAAAGTGCGCACATCATAGCAGTTTTAATATCGCTTCAATGGCTACCAGTGAAATACAAGATGGATTTTAAACTTTGGTTACTTCTTTTAAAATTCCTGCAAAACCAGGCACCACAGAACATCTCTGATTTATTACAACAAATCTCTCAGTCAAGATTCTTCAGATCCAGGGACTCTGACCAACATTACATGCCTACAACTACATTAATGACTGCAAAGGTGCAATCACCTACATTTTAGTCCTAAATGATGCGGTCACAGCCTACATCTGATCTGCTACAATATTCAATACATTTAAATCCAATTTGAAAGCATACTTATTTTTCATTGGCATTGAACATTTCCTGACTCATCCTTACTGCTGTATTTGTATGCGATCCTATTGGTTGTTTATTTATATCTGTCATGAAGGAGCCATGGATAACAAAAGACCTCCACACAGCAGTTCAGAAGCTGAAGGTCAATCCACATCTTTTCAGAGGTTCAGTGGAAGAGGCTTGGTATCTGACGCTGACAGAGAAAGACCAGAAAAAAGCCCTTCTGCAGTTTCCCACAGCAGAAAGAAACGATGACACTCTGCTGGCCAAAGAAACTTTAATGTTTCAATTTGAATTTGATTTAAAGGAGGATTTTCAAGGACAATTTCCTTAATGACTGTCAGGACAAAACATGGCTCAGAGGTAATTGCATGTTTTAAGAATATTGATTTATTTTATGTTTAATCTCATTTTCTTAGGTTTAACTTGTGTCATTTTTTATTATAATAGTTACATTTGTGCTGACTTTAGTTTAATTTTGTAGTGTTAGTTTATGATCTGTCATTATTATTGTTCAGTGAGAATATAGCTTAACTAAATAAAGCATTTATCTTTGAAGACCTTAAATGTTGATACATTTTAATTTTTAGCTGTTAACAATATGATTTATATGCATAATACATGCAAGGATACACAGATATAAATATATATATTCATATTTAGATTTATAAATGCATATATGTATATACAGGATGTACAGTAAGAACAACCTTTAAAAATACAGTTATTAACACATGAAAAATCCATAAACAAAGTTTGTGGTCAATCCAATAAAACACAATGAAGTACTGGCAGAAAATGACCATTTCAATTAATGCTAAAATGTAATTTAACGCAGTGCAAAATGTAAAATACAGCTAAAACAACAGTAAAAATTAATATGGAAAATTCCAGTATAATATAACACATTTTTTTAGAGTGTTGTTAAACTCTAGGTTTCTTTTTTGAACTTTATATCTTCTTTTTTGCGCTTGGATCACTCTTCACATAATTTGACCAAAGTAATAAATGGTTTGGATGTTGTGAGACAATGTTCCCAGCAGAGGTCTGGGAGCAAGAGATGCCAACAGAGACATGTTGCATCAAGCTCATTTATTTCTGTAAAATAAGTCATATAAAGTACAAAGGAGATCACAGGAAACGTCTTCAAGAAATCATATGTCTAGGTTCATAAACTGCACAAGGCAATAATGACAACCTTACTGTCAGGGCCCAATTATCCATAGACTGGATTGAACGAGTACTCTAAGGCACCAGCTAGTGGGCACGAAGTCATTAAGATAATGTCTACACCTTTAAAATATTTTCATACTGTAAGAAAAGAATATACAAAATGAATGTTAAATTGTACAATATAAAGAAAGAGAATATAAAATAAATGCATATAAATAATTGCGATTGGTTCACGTCACAGTGCATTTCCCCCGTCAGGTCTCGTCAATTTATAACATTAACTTCAAAATGGATTAGCATGAGTTCAGCCTTTGTGCCAAACGTAAATGAACAAAAAGATAAAGTATCATGACACATAGCCACCCTTCCATACTTACCTGCAATATCATTGTTTTTCTTAGAAATGAAGAAAAGACAGAGACATCGGCATCGCCAGCAGAAGGCAGCAAAACTAACGTCTCAACCAGTACAACTGGAGCATCAGCTCATGCTGTGAGCAGATTTAGTAACCAGGTGCACGTTTGTGTTGTGATTGATGAGGAGAAAAATGCTGATCTTGCAGTTCAAAAAATTGCTCAGACAAAGAAGGTCCAGGTGTCAAAGATTTAACTTTATTTGTTCAAGTCAAACAAAGTGAGATGTTCCCAAAAAGCATCTGAAAATCGGGTGTTTTCTAACCTCTAGTTATACTGAAACTACTCAGAGGCGTTTCCTTTCGAAACCAATCAGGTAGATTCCCATTATCTCTTATTTTTTAATATCCAACTGTTTTTGTCTGCCACCCTTATTTCAAGGCAACAAGGTTTTTGATCTAATGGTGGAACGTCAGCATTGATTCATTTTTTTTAAAATAAGCTGCGCCACCAGGTTTTTGGTCTGATAGTGGAAGTTCAACCTTGCCTCCTTTTTTTAATAAGTTTTGACATATTTGGGTCAGGCCTTTAAAACATCACTGGATTTTGTATTGCTGAAAATGATTAAAATATTTTTATGAAAACAATTACTGCATAAGTATACGTATGTTGATTCTATCATTTCTATCAAGCATAAGTATGTTGATTCTATCATTCAAACAATCTTGATTCTAATACTCATCTAAGTTAATGTGATTTCTGTGATTTCTGATCTACTAACACAATTATGTTACAAACATTCCTATGAATACTTCTTTATAACCGGGGTGAATAACAGTGCCCAGTGCACGTAAAATATATCTAAATATGTCCAGTGAAATATATCTAAATATGTCCAGTGCACAAAATCACTCAGAAATTACACAATATGATTGCTTTAATTGCTTCTTAGTTTGCAAATCGCCTTTTGTACATCATCGTTAGTCTACATTGGTTATTGTTAGTTAGAAATGGTTGTAAAGTTCACGTTCATGTTGCTCTAACATGTGAGTTAGGGAGGGTACAGTTCAAATATGGTCACCCTAGGGCACTACACTTTGTTCATCCACTTTGATGAATGATAACATACATAGTTTGATCATAGTTTCTGGCGGATAACATACCTGAATTGTAATGCCAACAACAGAGCTGCCACTGTGCTTACACAGTTTTTAAAAGCCACATGCGTTTATGGACTTCCATCTAGAGTGCGATCAGATCATGGGAGAGACACACAAGTGGTTCATTGTTCATGAATGTTGTTCATGGTGTAGAGCATAGAAGCCATCACAGGGGAATCTGTGCACAACCAGAGAACCGCGCCTTTGGAGAGATGTTTTCTTGCATGTTTTACATAGTTTCTACAACGAATTTTACAGCCTTGAGGACAATGGCACACTTGATCCTGCAAATGACATACACAAGCTTTCCCTTCATCTTGTGTATTTAATAGAAATACAGAGCAGACTGAGCAGGTTTCGTGAGGCCTGGAATCACCCACTGCCTAAGAACAGAACACAATCGAACACCATTTCAGATATGGACTGATGGCATGCTTACCAACATGTGGGTAGACAGCACATCTATCAACAATGTTTGGAGATGATCCATTCAGGGAACACAATTTGGAGGCACTTTGGCACATCATGGAATTCATGACTTCCCAGCTGATTTGGGAAACGAGTTCCCTGCCGTTTATGTCCAACAACCGAGTGTTGACCTTAGCCAGTATGGTGGTTTTTCTATTATACTATTAAGTTTTTATTTAAGTCAGGTCTAGGTCACATACACTTCTTTCTTAGAGAGAGCCTCATGGGTCAAAGGTTATGGGCCTCATAAACTAGGCACGAAGCAGTACCATATCTGCTCAGCATCACACATACATATACATTTTTGTAGCACACACACTTTTGTAAACATTAGTTGGTACGAAGGAAAAAGCAACACTGTATGTGGTCAATTGTTATTGCTTGAAGTATTAACCTTTTGTAGTATACTAAGCTTGTTGCAATAAATGACAAAATTACATACATCTACATTTAAAGATGGATGTATGTGGCTTTCTTTTCAAAGTTTTAGAAAGGTTTTGCCCAGTTAAATTCTGATGTAAGCTGCTTGACATTTAACTGTGGAAGGTCAAAAGAGGACAGACTAAACAAAAAGGTGACATCATGTAAAACCTGGTTGGAAGAAGGTGATGTCAGCTATACATGATTGGTTTAAACTGTGATAACAACTTGAAGAACAAAGTATAAGAGATGGAGTCAGATATGTGTTCGTTGTACATCTTCAGATGAACTCTGTAGCCTATGTCTCTCTTTGGCTTTGCTCGAGCAAATAAAGATTGAAACCTTTTGAAACTTGGCTTCTTGGTTCGTGATTTCTTCCAACATTGGTGATCGATTCTGCCACAACACCAGGAACAACAACAAGATGTTTGAGAGCCATAGAGGGCATTGCAGACTTGAACGTAAAATATCAAATGTGTTGCAACGAAATCTCTAACTGTATGACAAGTTTGTGAATGTTGGAGTGTGCCTCTCCATTTATCTGTAGTTTGTTTAATTTCTTTATCTTCTTTTTAAGATCAATGCAGAACCATTAAATTACTTTTTTGAATGAAACGGAATACAAAATTAAATTAACTACTAAGAAATGGCCCGTGACCCGAGGTAGTTCGGACAAGCGGTTGGAATGGAAAAAACTAAGAAATGGTCAGCTCCATTTAAAGCATTAAAATTCCTTTTATTTGTGTAAATGTAACATTTGAATTCATTAAACTTGACTTACTGTAACATTTAAGTCTTTCTGGTCCCTTTTATTAAGAACATGTTTAAAATGAAAGACTAAAACAAAACAAACTGTCAAAAAATGTGAACAAGTAGCTTTATTTCTAAAGACATAAAAAAAAATAAGAAAATATGTTTTTTTTTTAATGAAGGGACTTTTCAATAAAAGAACTGTAGTGAATCTTAGATGAGTTTTATCCTACTCCTGATCAAATCCTTGTGTGTTGCAAATGGCAAAGTCCATATTCGACTTAAAAGTGGCATAGTCCTTGTGCAAGAAGACGCAAGCAGTTCACGCATGTGTTTGCAGTTGGAAACTTCTCTCTCACTGAAGCAGACAAAGGTAAGGCATCTTCAGCGCATAAGAACTCAATGGAAGGCTGTGGCTTTAATCCAATGGCAGGCAGAACACTATATCCAGTTGCAAACATAAGGATTTTGTCCAGATTTTGTCCAGGATTTTGAGTACTAAGAAATGTAGGAGTTTTATGTATGTGTGTGTTAATGGTCTATGCCATTTTATATGTGTACTAACTTTTCCAATTACCCAAGAAACCACAAATACCAATCGGTCCCATTACTTGCCTTCTGCATCCAGAAGATAGTCCCTCCAAAAGGCTACTGTAAGGTTTTCTTGTGCCCGCCTGTTACTTCCAGCAATGGAGTAACGAATTTCAAATAACTCATCCAGGCTGACTGCAGTAAATGGCTTTTGTGGGCTGCAAAAAAGGGCTCTGAAGGCATCTTTATGTTTAACAACATCTAACAATCCAAGACAAGAGTCTTCAGGCCTTCCTTGAATCTTCAAGAAAAATACAAAAAATGGGATGCTGGAGTTAGTTGTTAAATCACAAACTTAATCCTTTTACTTAAAGTTGTAAAGAAAAAAATAAAGATATCAAGGTTACATTTTCACAGTGTACTTTACATCATGTCATCACAATCACCCTGAATGTAAAAAACAGTATCACAAAAAAGAATTTGAGCTGGATTTTCAACAGACAGGATCACTTGTTAAAAAGTAAAAAAAAAGGATAACAGGCTAAGTTTGAAATGGCATAAAACCCACACCATTGTTAATCCTTACAAGTAAAATAGTATGGCAATGCCTTACTATCCAAATATGTCAAAAATATTACGAAATGATTATCATTATTAATGAGGTTAATGGTCTAAGATTTAAGTATTAAGTATAAAATATATATTCCTGAGAGCCGAGTAATCATACACATACTTACCGTTTAAGTGGACCATGGAGTCTGTTCACAACTTGGAACAAGAGGATGTCTTGCAAAAGCAGATCTTTGTCTTGAAGGCACTTTACAGCTCGAAGGCAGCCTGCATGTGCTAGGTATTCACTCATACCCTCTGTTGCCTGATAAAACTCCTCCATGGATGCAGCATGTAAAATCTGCAGAATTATAAGCATTTTAAACCTGTTATGTGTATTGTGAAATGAAAGTCAAAACATGTTTGAATACGACAATGTACAGTTATTTAATTTAGAAAAAAATATTTTGTGAATTTAGCTGTCATGTCAAAGTCATTCACATCTTTGATGGTGGGTGACACATTGCCATTGGTGATGCACTTAAATAAGGTGGGAGAAAAAAATCCTGGAGATGGTCCCCCATGAACCATGCTGGCAGCAATTGCTTTTCCAATTAAGTAGTATCGATCTTCTCTCACAGCTAAGGTGGAAAATTTACAATAATATGGTTGTGAAGGATGACATATCTCATATCTCTTTAAACATTCTTCCACTCAAACTGAAAATCCTAGAATTAAAACAATTATATTGTGACTTGCCTACTGAGTCAAGAGCAAGGTTTTTCTGTCCATCTGGGCCGGCAAACATTGAAGATTTCTCAATCTCCTCTGTAAGCAAGGTGAGGAACTCTCCTTGGGCCTCCTTATCAACAGCTTCCTCAAAATTTCCACATTCATCAGAGAGTTTGACAGAATTTCTCCTGAAGGGATTATAGGACTTCCGACTAAACGCTCTGAGTGCACCATCCAGCACATTCTTCCTATTTATATTAAATCTGCAACTTGAATTGTAGTTTATTTCTTTCCCAAGTTCCAAAAGGATATTTTCTGTAGAACATTCCAATTTCCTAACAATGCCATAAGGTATACAAAAAAAGTATAAACAAACAATTGAAACAAACAAAAATTGTAAGTGCACACAAATTAGTTTAAAGCAACAATTTCAACCACAATATAAGCTACTTACACAACTTCAGAAGCATCTAGAAGTTCATCTAGCTCTAGAATCTCATTGTCTGGCATTATGTCAATAGTTGGAGTATGTTGCTGATCCAGGATCTAGTACTTGTAAGTCACCTACAACCTCAATGTGATCGGAGTACATATCTTCCAGAGAAGGTACTTCAAGGTCATCACTTACTTCAGATTGATCTGATGTTGGCAAAACAACTAGATTTTGCTGTTGAAAAATGTCCTTTGAGAAAATAACACAAAACAAGCATAAATTATTACAAGTAAAAATCTGTCATATATCCAATTTTGGTAATACGTTATATGTCATAAATTAAAGGGATTTAACACAATGGTAATGTAATTGGACCTTAAATTATGTGGCTTAGAACCCTGTAATAGTTAGAAACTTATGGGAATTTATTCACCTGCACATCCTGCATGTCCATCCATCGAACATGAATGTTCATTGGGAAAGTAAAGTAGTGATCAAGAAGACTTCCAGAAACTGTGTTGATAATAGATACAGAGGATGTAGCTGCCCTAATGTAAAAATATTCACTGGCTTAAGGATGTGAGCCAACGAAGACAAACAGAACCTGAAAAACAGACTCATCCTCGAGTCAGACGGCCATGAAACCCGCGTCACATGTTTGGGCATCAAGCATGCTGAAGCCGGTTTCGTTGATATGACATGTTCTGACTGCGAGGACATGTCTATCAAGGTGTTGTGTCACGGCTGGCGACGTTCTTCGGGACTGTTGCCACCACCCGCTCGCTTGTCAGGCGAGTCTGACTGCCGCTTCGGCGAGGTCGACCGCCTTGACGAGCAGCGGGGGTGATATGGGGACCTCTATGGATGTCGCTCAGCCAGCTCCGGGCTCGGCGGACCGCCATACCCCAGTTCGCTCACCTGGTGCGTTGACCGTTCCATAGCGGGAAGGCTCGTAAACGGGATGAGGACAAAATCTCTGTCGCAGCATCGGACAGCTGCCTACTGGCATCTGACGCGGACGATCTCTCCGAGCTCCCACCCACAGGCGGTAGAGCTCGTGATGAGACCGACCCGGAGATGTCGGCCATGCTATCCCGGGCAGCTGTGAGCATCGGGTTGCAGTGCGTTACACGCCCTCCCCGAAACACTCGCGGCTGGAAGAATGGTTTCTGGGGGCGGGGCGTGGTGAAAAACCGCGAACCACCCCGGTGCCGTTCTCCCGGAGGTGCATGAGGAGCTCACACGAGGCCATGGAATGCGCCCCTTTTCGGCGCGTTCCACACTCATGAGCTCTGCAGCTGTGACTTCCCTGGAGGGCGGAGCGGGCCGAGGCTATGTTGACATCCCCCGGGTGGAGCGTGCTGTAGCGGTGCTGCCAGCCCCCAGGTATGGTGAAGGAGATCGCCCTCTGACCCCGTTGTCACGGTGCATCAGCCCGTCACGGTGGCTGGAGAGGACGTTCCATCGGTTGTACGATCCAGTTCGCCATGCGCCCACCGAAGTTTCGGGGCATTCCGTTCACCTCGGTGCGAGGAGGGAATGCCCCCGCACTTCGGGAGGAGGTCGCCGCCCTGCGGCGAACATATGGTCGATTCAGTCCCGATAACCAAGATGTCCCTGGGTTACACCCATACTTCATAGTGCCTGAAAAATGGGGGGGGCAGCGCTCCATCTTGGATCTGCATCCTAAACAGGCACCTCCGGCTGCAGCTTAGGATCTTGACGCAGATGCGCATCTTGGCTTCAATTCGTCACCAGGATTGGTTCGTGGCAATCGACCTGAAGGATGCGTACGTCATCCTCCCTCGACACCGACCTTATGCGGTTCGTGCTCGAGGGAAGAGCGTGGCAATACAGCATCCAACCCTTCGGTCTGGCCCTGCCTCCTCGGGTTTGTATAAACTCAGTGAGACCGCCTTGTTCCCCTCTGGGTACAGGCGTGCGAATTCTCAACTGTCTCGGTGACTGCTGCCTTAGGCACACTCGTGAGATGTTGGGTACGCGAGGGACCTCGTGCTTCGGCACCTAGACCGTCTTGGGCCTCAGGTCAACTGGGATAAGAGCCTGCTCACCCCAACGCTGAGCACCTCTTCTCTCGGTATGGAACTAGACTCTGTCTGGATATCTGTCTACATACAGTAAGTGCTGCACTACCTGACACGGATCAGGTAGGGTCCAGCGGTCCCACCGAAACACTTCGGAGGCTCCTGGGGCATGTGACATCCTCGGCAGGGGTATCCCGCTCGGGTTGATGTCCATGTGACCGCTTCAGCACTGGCCTCAGAGTCGGGTTTCGGGAACGGCGTGGCACCCCGACGCTAGGCGGATGACGGTTACGCCTCAGTGCCGGTGCACCCTCATTCCTGGTCAGATTTGACCCTTCCGAGCAGGGGTTCCGCTCGGGCAGGTTGAGGCGCGCCGTGGTACGGCTGACGCCTCCCTGAAAGGATGAGGGGCAGTGTGCAACGGGCACGCAGTAGCGGACTGGACGGGTCCCAACTGTGACGGCACATTGTGCCTGGAGTTGTTGACTGTCCTCTGGCACTGAGGAGGCTGTTGCCCCTAGTGCAGGACATGTGCTAGTCCGGTCGGACAGCACATTTTGCCGTGCGTACTCAATCGAGGGCGGCACATTCTCACGGCGAAAGTCGCAACCCGCCCGACGCCTCCCCCTGTGGAGTCATCAAGTCTCTGCAAGCACATTCATGCTGGAGAACCTGTACAGCCTATGTGCTCTCTCGGCAGGAAACTCCCCGTGGAGGATGGCGACTCCATCTCCGCGCAGTCCGGCTTGATGGGAGCGGTTTCGGCAAGACACAGGTGATCCTGTACCCTGCCTGAACCCCACCATTCCCGCTTGGGCCTCCCTGACCGAGGGTTCCCTCGGCAGGGACGCCCTAGCGCACAGCTGACCGTGGGACAAGAGGAGACCCCCCCAGTGAGCCTCCCTGCACAGACCTGTGCAGGGTCAGGGAGGAGCGGCATCAAGTCCTGCTAGTTGCGCCATCCTGGCCCAACCAGACTTGGTTCCCAGACCTGGTGGCTCTGATGACAGCCCCCCCTGACCGATTCCCCTGACGATCTCCCGTAGGGGAAGGGCACGGTGTGGCCCCCTTTCCAGGCCTCTGGATCCTCCATGCCTGGTCTTGGACGGGGAGAGGAGAGTTTGAGCGGCTTGCCGCTGACGTCCATGAGAGTTGCCGATTGGGTTGGTGTTGACATTTTTACAACAGAAACTAGAGAGTTACCTCACCTCGTCCACATTGAGAGTGTGTGTAGCCGCTTAGCCGCTCAGCACGATCATGTGGGGGTAAGTTTCCGGTCAGCACGACCTGGTCACTAGGTTCCTCTAGGTGCGAGGAGGGTAAATCCACCTCGCACACCCTCTTGAGCGTTTGAGCCCCTCGGAAGACGCCTCTCTTCTTCGGTAACGATGAAGACTGTGCTCCTGACGGTGCTCGTTCCATCAAGAGGATGGGGAACCTCCAGGCTTCCGTGTCCCCGGGGTGCCTAGAATTGGCCCTGGTAACCCTCACGTGATCCTAAAATACAGGCCCAGTTACGTGCCCAAGGTTCCCATCATGCCTTCCGTCAGATGGTGAGCCTGCAGGCGTCCCCTCTGGGAGAAAGACCCAACCTTCTACGTGCTGTGTCCTACACGCATACCACGTTTGCATGACCGCACACAGAGCCCTTAGAGCTCTGAGCAGCCGTGGTCTGTTACAGAGACAGCCCCAGGGGAGGACTGTCTCCAAACAGAGTCTGGCGTGCTGGATTGTGAATGCCATTTGGCGTACCAATCCTCGGGTCAATGCCTACTTGTAGTGAGAACCCACTCCTCACGGAGCGTGGCCTCCTCGTGGACATTGACCCAGGGCGCCACACTGGCAGACATATGTAGTGCTGCGGGTTGGGCTACGCCCAGTACCTTCATGAGGTTTTGCAACCTCTGAGTGGAACAGGTGTCAGCCCGCGTCCGGCAAGGATAGGGGCCGGCATGTCCTGGATGTACGTCTGCGAAAGCGCCATCTCCCCTCTTAGGTGAGTATAGTGCGCTATCAGCCTCCCTACTATTCCCCCTTAAGGTGAAGTATAGGCTTCCATCCATCATTAAGCATGGCATTTGGTAATAGATCGGGTGGAGCGATCTGTTGGAACCAGGTCCAGTACTGGTAGAGTCACCCCTATTCAGGCAGACCCCTATACTTGGACTAATGCCCCATACGTAGTGACTCCCCTACAGGGTAGTCCGTATGTAGATTCTTCACGTTTTCCCCTATAGGTGCCCACCGAGTCACTGTCCCCCGAGTCGGGTGGACACATTCCCGCATGCGCTCTCCCTATGGGAAGACCATGCTTAATACCTCCCCAAGTGGCAGGATGTGGGCTCCGCAACACACTCTTCAAGAGGAGAGTAGTGTTTTTCCCAGTGCGGCCCGGAAGGGACCTCGTTACAGGGGTAAACGCAACCGTCTGTGATGACCGTCAGTAGAAGCTTCTTAGTATGTCTGATACTGAATCCACTGGACGATTACATCTCGCAATAGCGCTCAGTCTTGACTCGCTAGGCCAGTCACTGTCGCTCCGCTGGAGGTTGTAATGCGGCATAGTGCCGTGGCTTGTAGAGATACTTCCCCAGTCTGTCTCAACACAACGTCGAGAGACCGACTGAAGGGGAACGGCTCGGTTACGTATGTAACCTCGGTTCCCTGATGGAGGGAACGAGACGTTGTGTCTTCATGCCACAACACTGCGCCGATCCGCTGCAGCGACCGGGAGACTCTCTCAGGTTCCTCAGCACAAAGGTGAGTGAATGACCGCCGCCATCTTCCTTTTATACCCGTATGTACGGGGCGGAGACTGGCGTGGGCATGCCATTCGCCAATCCTATTGGCGTTTAGAAATTCCTCTCGGAGATGATAGGTTCTCAAGATCAAACCCCCAGTCTGTCTCTCAACACCAAACCCCCAGTCTGTCTCTCAACACAACGTCTCGTTCCCTCCATCAGGGAACCGAGGTTACATACGTAACCGAGACGTTTCTACTGTCCCATCCGGGAAAGTGAATTTCAGAGGTATGCCATCAGCAGGTTCCTCAGTCCTCCTGTTTTGTCTTTCTTCTATTCTCTGAGACAAAAATATATGACACTGCCTGTGAAAACCAGGCTGAAGTTATTATGCGAAAACAAGCATCAGTTTATTAGAAGCATCAATTTCACTAAGATTTCAATATTTTACACACTCTTACTCAGTTAATATAAATATATCAAAATTACAGTTTCATATTCACACAATTTATTTAGAAAACAGAAAAAGTAAATTTTCTATGTGTTTTACTGTTTTTGCAAACTGGGTCACATACTATATTTTGTAGGAAACCCAATGTAATAGTCAGAAGACTTCTAAAGACTGACTTTCTGAGAAAATGTAAGAAAAAACAGACAATGCACCTTTAAGCGTCGTTCTTCAAATTCTGATAATTCTTGTCTTGGCCGATCCTGTTAATATGTGAAATCATCAGTATACAAGAATATTTTGGCTTACATTGGCATACACATACAATGCTAAAAAAAGAAATACATTTCCTGATCAGCTCTTAATGATTCATTATATTCTATGTTTTGTTGCCTCCTTAAAGCCCTCCATTCCTATAAAGACATTTTTAAACAACGTCTTTAATACATTATATAAAAAATAGTTACAATATTTTAGAAATAAGGATAAAAGCATTGCAGTCCTAAAAATAAGCTTTTCAACATTGGGGACAAAAGACAGCAAAGTTACCAATGACCTAGCAATAAACAACATCACATTAGAATCTCAATTCATGTAATCAACTGAATCATTCTTAAGAATAAAATCCCCTCTAAATCACTTGCTGTTACAGGAAGCAATGTTACAGGATCTGTTGCAGTAATGTTTGGAGGTTGACTGAGGCACATTGCTCATCTGTAATTGCATCACCATGTTTTGTTACAATATTTTAGAAAACATGGATAAAATCATAAAATCAGTAGTTATCAAAGCAATAAACATTATGTTCTGTACCTGGCTCACTTCAGCACGAGGAAGAACATAAAGCCTGCTTTTCCCGACAACCTTCTTCAGATCTCTCACAGAGTTTGCTTGGACCTTCTTGATTTTTTACCCTTGTCAACTTGAGCCAACTCAAAGCCCACAAGATTCAAACTAATCATAGGTGACAAACAAAATGGTTTAGATCTGCCAGGCTCCAGTTTAAGTCTATAGTTGACAGGATGCCATCTGCTACCTCTTTTGCTGGAACTCCTTGAAAAAAAATTTGTAAATAAAATACGTTTGGAAGAAAATTGTTCTCTAAAAACTTTAAGTGTAAGCACTGACTTAAAATGTTTTAAAATGATGCATTGTAAACAATATTTTAAATAATTTTATAATACAATGAATTACTCCATTGCTTATGAGTACATGACAAAACCTAATCCATTATTCGTGAGCGCATTCCGGTCAAACAAGGATGAAAGGCTCTGAATGTCTGGTACTGGGAGAAGAAAAAGGCCCACTTTCCAGGATGAACGTCCTCTTCTTGTGGATGCGCCTAATCGAAAGTTGTATTGTAAATGTTGTTGTTCAGAATCATTCTGCTGTTGGGTTCTTATCAATACATCAACTTATTGTTCCTGGTTCCCTTTCTGTCGGTCTCTCGACGTTGTGTCGAGAACAACAGATGGGGTTCGCCCTTGAGAACCAATCAACTCTGACTACTACAGAAAAGGCCAATGAAATTTGGCGAATGAAATTTGCATGCCGGTCTCCGCCCCCGGATGTCCGGTATAAAAGGAAGCCGGCGTGCAGCATTCACTTACCTTTTGTTCTTCAGAGCCATCGCTCATGATTACAACGCTGAATTCTACAATTCAACTACTACCTGCCGGATCTACGATGTGTTGCAGCGGATCGTCCCTACCTGCAGCGACCTTCCCCTGGGCGTCTCGGCGGTTCCAGTGATGTCAAAGAGTTGATTTCCAAAAAGTCCTTTTTAGGACTGAGCACTCTACAGCGCGGCATGTCCCGCTGTTCTCATGGGTGCGGCACTCTCATCGAGGAGGGGGACGGACACAATCGCTGCGTTAGGTGTCTGGGCGTCCAGCACGCTGAAGCAGCGTTCGTGGACACATCTTGCCCGCACTGCGGGCAGATGGTCCTGCAGAAGTTGCGATCACGGGTGGCTGTCTTCCTACGGGAACCAGCCACCATTTCGTCTGCTATCCGGGCTGTGACATTGGTGGCTACGGCCCCAAAGTCCGCGACATCGGTGGCTACGGCCTCGACATCCGCCTGTGTTAGCGGCGTTAGTGATGTGGGGATCTCTGCGAGCGTAAACCCGCCAGCCAAGTGCTCACGGGCCGCTCGCACCCCGATTCGCTCTTCCGACCGTTCCCCAACCGGCGGTGGCATACCGTCCGGATCCTCAACCACGTTCGGAAACGATGCGTGATGAGATGAGATGTCGCTCGCAGCATCGGAGGGAGATCTGCTGGCATCCGACCCTGATGAATCCGAGCTCCCCCCCCAGGGGGGTCGAGCTCAGGACGAAGCAGAGGTTGAGATGTCGGCCATGCTAATCCGGGCTGCCGCGAGCATTGGGCTGCAGTGTACGCCACTGCCTCTTCCCCAACGCTCGTGGTTGGATACTTGGTTCCTGGGGTCGGAGCGCGGTTCCAAACCGCGCCCAACCCCGGTGCCATTTTTCCCGGAGGTGCATGAGGAGCTGTGCAAGACTTGGAACGCGCCACTCACGGCTCGCTCCAGTCAAACCAGCTCCGGCTCCCTTACTTTCCTCGATGGTGGGGCAGCCAAGGGCTATGTCGAGATCCCCCAGGTGGAGCGTGCGGTTGCGGTGCAACTGTGTCCGCAGACGGCTGCCACCTGGAGGAATCGGCCTCGCCTTCCGTCCAAAGCCTGTAAGACTTCGGCATCCCTGGTGGCGAAGGCTTACAGTGCTGCGGGCCAGGCTCCCTCCTCTCTCCACGCCATGGCCATCCTGCAGGTCCACCAGGCCAAGGCGTTGAGAGAGATCCACGAGGGTAAGACCGACCCGGGGATAATGCAGGATCTCCGTGTCGCCACTGACCTCGCTCTACGGCGACCAAGGTGACGGCACGGGCCCTGGGTCGGACGATGTTGTAAGGCAGCTGGAAAAGTCCTAAGATATCCTGCCCTCCCCTCAGGGTTTGTTGATGCCCAGGAATTGAACCCCCTCTTCTTATCACACCCCTCCTCTTCATCTCTTCAGGCCCTGAAGTAGTAAATATGATACACCGAATGTCAAAAACGTGATTTATTGCCCATAATTTATGGCCCCCTGCTGTGTTTTATGATTATGACCCCCTTTGATCGTGCACCGTGTGTACATTTATGACCCTTTGTTGTTGATCAGAAAAAATGGTTGTAATGTCCAGACCTCGCAGCCTCACACCCCCCCTTCACAGCGGAAGAGATAAGGAATTGGTTTGAGAATGCTTGGCCTCTGAACGCCTGTGAATGAGAGCAATAAAAAGTTAAAGAAACAAGACGCACTGATGTTAAATAAAATAGATAAATAGTGATTAAATGAAATGATGTAAAATAGTCAGCTTTTCTAAGATTTAAAAAAAAAAAAAGTACATGCCTGTGGTTGTAGGGTGAGTCGTTGCAGTCAGATGTTCAAATGGAAATGAACTACTGGCTAGTCTTGTGAGTTTCTTTGTTCCCTCGTTACCTGAGCATTCCCCCTCCCATCCACAAAGCAAGACGATGTTTTCACCCAGATCTTTAACAAGCAAAACATGGTATGTGCAA
>VCII01000783.1:0-14126 GCA_006030095.1 Triplophysa siluroides | reverse complement strand
ATATCCAGACACTCCTTCTTCCTTTATAACACGTGGGATGCGCAGACACGAATCAGACACCCGTCTTCTTTATAAACGCAGGATGCAGCAGACACGAGTCAGACACGAGTTCATACAAAAACCCGTCTTCTGTTTAAAAACGCAGGTGCTCGCTGACCACAAGTCAGACCCCGTCTCTTATAAAACGTGTGATGTCCTTCAGACACGAGTCCACACCCGTCTTCTTTATAAAACGTGTGATGCGCAGTACACGAGTCAGACACCCGTCTTCTTTAATCCCACGCAGGGATGCGCCGACACGAAGTCAGCACACCCGTCGTCTTGTATGAAAACGCAGGATGCGCAGAAACGAGTGCAGACAGGGCGTGGGGGGCGGTGCGGCGGGGGTCTTGCTTTAATAAAAGCGTGGGATGGACGCAGACACTTAGTCCATGGTGACACCCGGGGTTCGTCTTTAGTAAAACGTGGCAATGCCGCCGGGGGAGCACGTAGGCAGACCCCCATCGTCGGTTTAGGTTTACAACCGCGGATGCGCAACCCGATCAAACACCCGTCTTCTTTATAAAACGGGGCATGCGCCGACACGGGCAGACACCCTCGTCTTTATAAAACGCGGATGACAACACGAGTCAGACAAACACCCATCTGCTGTGATACACCGCAGAGGGCGCAGACACGAGTGCAGACACCCGTCGGCGGTATAAAACGGGGATGCGCAGAAACGAGGCAGAACACACCGTCTTCTTATAAAACGTGTGATGCCGCAGAACACGAGGCCAACACACCCGTCATTCCTTTATAAAACGGCAGGATGTGCAGACACCCGTCTTCTTTATCAACCCGCAGGATGCGCAACACGATCAGACAACACCCGTCTTCTTTATAAAACGTGGTGATCGCAACAACAGTCAGACACCATCTTCTTTATAAAACGCAGGATGAGCAGCACGAGTCAGACCCCTTCTTCTGATAAACGTGGGATGCGCAGAAACGATGCCATACACACCGTCTTCTTTATAAAACGGGTGATGCGCAGACACGAGCCAGACACCCGTCTTCTTTAACAACGCGGGTTGCGCAGACACGGTCATACAACCCGTCCTCTCTTATATACAAACGCAGATGCGCATACACCTAGTCAGACCCCCATCTTCTTTATCAAACTGTGGATGCTCATACACAGTCCCAGACACCCGTCTTTCCACTTTATAAAACGTGGGATGCACACACGATCAGACAACCCGTCTTCTTTAGACAACCAGGATGCTCATAACCGAGGCCAGACACCCGTCTTCTTTATATCAAACCGCAGATGCGCAGACACGAGTCAGACAAATCCGTCCTTCTTATAAAACGCGTGATGCGCAGACACGAGTCCAACACTCATCTTTCTCTTTATAAAAACCGGATGAGCGACACAGTCCAGACAACCCTTCTTCTCATTAAAAACGTGGGATGCGGCAACGAGTCCAGAACCCCCTCTTCTTTTAATACAACGTTGTATGCTCAGACACGAGGCAGAGCCCCGTCGTCTTTATATACAACGCTGGGGTTGCGCAGACACGAGTCAGACAAACCCGTCCTTCTTTATATACACGCAAGCTGCGCCGACACGATCAGACAACACCACTGCTTTCTTTATTAAACGTGTATGCGCAGCACACGAGTCAGACACCCGCTCTCTTTGATTAAAACGTGGATGCCATACACGATTCAAACAGACCCGTTTCTTTATACACGCGGGATGCGCATACCTCGAGTCAGACATCCGTCTTCGTTATAAAACGCGGGCTGCCAGACACGATTTCAGATAACCCCCCGGCTTCTTTATACAAACGCGGGATGCGCGAGACACGCGTCAACACACCCTCATTCTTTCCAACGCGGATGCGCAGACACTCGTCGACACCCGCTTCTTTATACAACGCGGGTTGACGCAGACACGAGTCAACACCCCCTCTATTTAAATAACAACGCAGGATGCGCAGACACTCGTCAGACACCCACTTCTTTATAAAACGCGGGATGAGCAGACACAGTCAGACACCCTTCTTTCTTTTATAAAACTGAATGCGCAGAACAGTCAGACAACCCCGTCTTCTTATAACCGTTGTGATGGCGCAAACACGAGGCAAACACCCGTCTTCTTATAAAACGTCAGGATGCAGCAGACACCCTCTTCTTTATAAAAACGCAGGAATGCGCAACCCGAGTCAAACACCGTCTTCTTTACACAAAGCAGGATGACGCACACGGATTCAGACACCCGTCTTTTCTTTATCAAACGTGTGGATGCGCAGACGACGAGTCAGACAACCCGTTCTTCTTTATAAACCGCAGGATGCGCATAAACACGAGTCCGACAACCCGTCCTTCTTTATAAAACGCGTGAATGCCAACACGAGTTCAGCACTCCATCTTCTTTTATAAAACACGCGGATGACAGACACGAGTCAGACAACCCTCTTTTTTATCAAACGTGGGATGCGCAGTAAACAGATTCAGACACCGCCTACCTTCTGTATAAAACGTGGTGATAGCCCTCGCCGAACACGAGGCAGACATCCTATTCTTTATAAAACGCAGGAGTTCGCAGACACCACGTACTTCTTTTAGTAAAACGCAGGTGCCCGACACAAGTCGACCCCGTCTTCTTTAATAGACAACGTGGGGATGCCGGCAGACACACTTCAGACATCCTCTTCTTTTCTTTATAAAATGAGGGGGAATCGAAGACACGAGTCAGACACCCGTCTCCTTTTAAACCGCAGATGCGAAGACACGAGCAGACACCCGTCTTCTTTATAAAACGCAGGATGCCGACACGAGGTCGCACAGAGTCAGACACCCGTCTCTTTATAAAACGTGGGATGCGCAAGACACGAGTCAGACATCCTCTTCTTTACGACAACACGAGGATGCGCAAAACGAGCAGACCAGTCCGACACACCCGTTCTTTATAAAACGCAGGATGCGCAGACACAAGTCAGACACCCGTCTTTTATAAAACGCGGGTGCCAGACACGAGTCACACATCCGTCTTCTTTATAAAACGCAGGATGCGCAGACACGAGTCAGACACCCGTCTTCTTTATAAAACGCAGGATGCGCAGACACGAGTCAGACACTCGTCTTCTTATAACAACGCAGGATGCGCGGACCACAGTCAGACACCCGTCTTCTTTATAAAACGCGGGCATGCGCGACACGAGTCACACATCCGTCTTCTTTATAAAACGGGATGCGGCAGTGCACGAGTCAGACACCCTCTTCTTTAAACAACGATTGCTCATAACACGAGACAACCGTCTTTCTTATAAAACGTGTGATGCGCAGAACACGATCAGACAGCCGTCTTCTTTATAAAACGGTGATCGATGCACAGAAGACACTGAGTCAGACAACCCCGTCTTCCTTTATAAACGTGTGATGCGCAGACAGTGGGATGCGCAGACACACAGACAACCGTCTTCTTTATAAAAAAGTGGATGAGCAGACACGAGTAGACACCCGTCTCTTTATAAACGTGGGATGCGGCAGAACCGAGTCAGCACCCGTCTTCTTTATACAACGGGGATGCGCAGACACGAGTCAAATCCACGTCTCTTCTATAAAACGTGGGATGCGCAGACACGAGTCAAACACCCGTCTTCTTTATAAAACGCGGGATGCGCAGACATGAGTCAAACACTCTTCTTCTTTATACAACGCAGGATGCGCACACGAGTCAGACTCCCGTCTTCTTTATAAAACGCGTGATGCGCAGACACGAGTCACACACCCGTCTTCTTTATACAACGCGGGATGCGCAGACACGAGTCAGACATCCATCTTCGTTATAAACGCGGGATGCGCAGACACGAGTCAGACACCGTCTTCTTTATACAACGCGGTTGCGCAGACACGAGTCAGACCCCGTCTTCTTTATACAACGCAGGATGCGCAGACACGAGTCAGACACCCATCTTCTTTATAAAACGTGTGATGCGCAGACACGAGTCAGACACCCGTCTTCTTTATAAAACGTGGGATGCACAGACACGAGTCAGACACCCGTCTTCTTTATAAAACGTGGGATGCACAGACACGAGTCAGACACCTGTCTTCTTTATACAACTTGTGATGCACATGAGTATTTTCTCATAAACTAAAGTTTTTATACGGCCAAAAGTTTACTGTATTACTAAATAGTAAAAAAGGTGAAACGAAAAAGTGAAAAGTGAAAAAATCAACCAGCTAAAAAGACCACCGGCTATGCTAATAGACTGACTGAACTAGAAAAAAACATAAGATACTCTTGACCTTTAACCCTGCTTGAACCACTCGTGGTCTAGGAGCTCCTCTAATGTTGGCCTAATGCGCAGACACGAGTCAGACAACCGTCTTCTATATACAACTTGTGATGCACATGAGTATTTTCTCATAAACTAAAGTATTTTTATATGGCCCAAAAGATTACTGTATTACTAAATAGTAAAAAAGGTAAAACGAAAAAATTAAAAGTGAAAAAATCAACCAGCTAAAAAGACCACCGGCTATGCTAATATGACTGACTGAACTAGAAAAAAACATAAGATACTCTTGACCTTTAACCCTGCTTGAACCACTTGTGGTCTAGGAGCTCCTCTAATGTTGGCCTAATGCGCAGACACGAGTCAGACACCCGTCTTCTATATACAACTTGTGATGCACATGAGTATTTTCTCATAAACTAAAGTATTTTTATACGGCCAAAAAGTTTACTGTATTACTAAATAGTAAAAAAGGTAAAACGAAAAAATAAAAAGTGAAAAAATCAACCAGCTAAAAAGACCACCGGCTATGCTAATATGTCTGAATGAACTAGAAAAAACCATTAGATACTCTTGACCTTTAACCCAGCTTGAACCACTCGTGGTCTAGGAACTCTTCTAATGTTGGCCTTTCGAGTGGTGGAATGAGAGTGCACCGTCTGATCAAGTCAAAGCATTCTGTGAGCAGAAGTGTTTACGAGAGGAACGATTAGTCACGTATGTTCTTTGTTAACTCACTGTCAAACATAACAATAGCTATTGAAATATGTAGTTTCATTTATCACATTTTTAAAAACAATATCCTGTTTTCTTTCAACTTATATTTAGGAAGTTGCATTTGATGAATATCTCCCAGTGACTGAACAGAATCTTCCTTTGCATTTCACAAGGATAGTGCTGGTCTCTTACCTTCAGTTAAACCAAGTTCTTTGATCTTAGGGATGTCTTCTGTAGTAATAAAGAGTCTTATATTCATCCGACATTCACCTATCATTATCAGGAGCAGTTTACCCAAACAAAAGACCATATCGGCAACTGCATGACCTGGACCTGGAACACAAGCATGAAGTGAGCAAACATTTCACAGGTAAAAAACATTAAAGTCAAAGTATAACACCATCAATCCAGTACTGCTGTTGGGGGGAAACTCATTTTGGGTTGGCTTCGATGTTTGTACGAGGGTCATTACATCGGTCAGTACTCACCCCAGCTTTCACCGCCTGGTTCGACCCAAGTTGGGCCAGGTATGTCACGTCTAGGGTCTATCAACATGAGCGTCATGGAACACAAAGAAGAAGCAAGTCTAACATTTGACTGGCAAAAATCATTCAAGTCAAAGTCTAACGCCATCAATCCATTACTGTAAATTCTGACCGGGTGCTATTGAGGGGAAACTCATTTTGGGTTGGCTACAATGTTTGTAAAAGGGTCATTACATCGGCAACACAGAAACTCAACTCACCTGGGTGTCCAGGGTCTGGTTTGCCCCAAGTTGAGGCAAGATGGCCACTTCCAAAGTCTAAGAACATGAGCGTCATGGTGTGTACATTGATCAGCATGTTTCTGATACCCAAGCTACCATGGCAGACGTTGTGGTCGATGCAGTGTTGGACTGCGTTCACGGCTTGACGCATGAGAGGACGTGCCTTTTCTTCAGACAGTTCGTTATAGTGAAGGAAATATTCCATGCTTGAACAGGGATATGGATATTCTAGAACGAGGATGTAGACGATGTCCTCTTCAAACCAGTCCAACAGATCCACAATGTTGGGGCATCTCTCTGGTTTCTGTAGCATCAGATTTAAAGCCACTTCTGGGACGAGAGGCTTGTCATATCCAGGCTGGTGAAAAAAGGTCAAAAAGGTTTGCAGACGGTAGGCGACTTTTCAATTTCCACAAATCATTTGTGTTGAGATACAGTGGGGTCTAAAAATCTGAAACTTCAATGAGAAATGCATTTCCTAATGAACTATTTTTGAAATGAATTACTTTATTAGCATAACAATTAGAGTATGAAGGATGTGTATGAATGTCTCAGTATTTGTTATGTGCCTCTTTTAATGTGTGCACAAAACCTGATGTTTCATGTTCAGCTCATGTGCTCAACTACACACAGAAATCAACGCCAATGACTTCAAATTCGCTTGTTTGATTTATAACCTATACAGCAGATTCTTTAAGATTTTTGGACCCCACTTCACATTAAAAAAAAAAAAATATGACTCACAACATGAATAAATCTTTGCCGTTTGCATTCTTTGTAAATAAATTTGATGGCGACCTGCAAAGAGAAATCATCACATGTCAGCTTTACAACAGTACATCGACATATCTGGATCAAAACACTCAACACATCTGTACGTTAAGAAAAAAGGATGAATATGTTTGATGAATAGGGCACAGGTACCTTCAGGCCATCGGACTTGCGAGTCCCCCGATACACAATGCCACCGTGTCCTTTTCCTAGACACAGCCTTCCCACCTCATAAAGGGCTGAAAACGCTTCTAAAATAAACAATACATAAGGAACACATGTGATTGAGTCGCACAAACTCTAAGAGCACTGATATTGTAAAAATCAATCAAACAAACGTATTCTTTTAAAACATGCGTGTGTAATGGAGAGAGGTTTAGTACATCCAATGTGATTCAACAGAATGAAAAGGTGTTTAAGTATAACAGCAGGACAATCAAAAAGAAAATCAAATATTTATTTCAAAAGGATATCAGGGTCATCAAAAGACAATTCATTTGATAAGAATAACACTTGACATTAATTTAATATTTAATAATAGGGCTGGGTATTGCATCCAATTTGGCGATTCAGTTCGATTCTAATCAATTTCCATTCCAAATCGGTTCCTTATTTTCGCAACAGATAGTTTCCAAATTGATTTTGTTTCATTTAATTTAAGATTGATTACAATCCAAGAAGTTATATTTTTGACCCAGTCCTATAACATAATAGAAGGTGTTTCAGTGAAGCTGACAATGAAAAGCAGGACAGAATGAAAGTTAACCTGAACATAATGGAAGTATACTTACCAAATTTATCCAATTCAAGAAGAAACTCTTGCATAGAATACCATCTAGCGGGAAATTCGGGAAGACTCCTTGGTTGAATATGTTTGAGCATTTCCTGAACGTATGGATCAAAGTCAGATAAACCACGATAGAAATCATCCATTTCTTCTTTCTTTAGGATCGCTTTCATTGGCTCTTCATGAAGGCTTTGCTGAGATCTTCATGATGAGGATGAGCTGGCTGAGGATCTTGGCTGAGGATCTTCATGAGCTGGCTGAGGGATGAGCTGGCTGAGGGGCTGAGGATCTTCATGATCTTCATGAGGTGCTGAGGATCTGATGGATCCAGGTCAGACTGTGTAGGTAAAGGCACCACTTTGTTGTTTCGGGCACAGGAGTGCTTCATAGCCTGCCATCCTTTCTTAAAGCGGGCACGGACACCCTTCTTCTTCTTTTTCTTCACTTCTTTTTGTTGTTTTAAAAGATAAAAACAGAGAGAGAAAAAACAAACAGTAAAAATGATTTTTAGATGCCAGAAATATATCACAACAAACAAATAAATAAAACACAGTTCTCTCTGGAGCTTTTTGCTCATGCTTAGACAGACCTGGTCTGTCTTCAGCTGCATCTTCAGGAGCTGGCTGAGGATCTACACGAGCTGGCTGAGGATCTACAAGCTGCTGAGGATCTTCATGAGCTGGCTGAGGATCTGATGGATCCAGGTCAGACTGTGTAGGTAAAGGCACCGCTTTGTTGTTTCGGGCGCAGGAGTGCTTCATAGCCTGCCATCCTTTCTTAAAGCGGGCACGGACACCCTTCTTCTTCTTCTTCTTCACTTTTGTTTGTTGTTTCAAAAGATAAAAACAGAGAGAGAAAAAACAAACAGTAAAAATGATTTTTAGATGCCAGAAATATATCACAACAAACAAATAAATAAAACACAGTTCTCTCTGGAGCTTTTTGCTCATGGTTAGACAGACCTGATATGTCTTCAGCTGCATCTTCAGGAGCTGGCTGAGGATCTACATGAGCTGGCTGAGGATCTACATGAGCTGGCTGAGGATGAGCTGGCTGGGAGAGGATCTTGCTGGCTGAGGATCTTCATGAGCTGGCTGAGGATCTGATGGATCCAGGTCAGAGTGTGTAGGTAAAGGCACCACTTTGTTGTTTCGGGCGCAGGAGTGCTTCATAGCCTGCCATCCTTTCTTAAAGCGGGCACGGACACCCTTCTTCTTCTTCTTCCCTTCCGTTTGTTGTTCTAGAAGATAAACCAGAGGAAGAGTAAAAAAAATCAAAGAAATGACCACCAGATAGCAGAAATGTATCACTAAGAATCAAAGTAATGAAACTGACTCCCAGAGCCACCGAAGGATTATTTAATAAAGCCTTGTCAGTTATGTTTTGCATAAGTTTCACCCCCCCCAAAATGTCAAATATTAGATCTGTTGCATATAAAATATCTCAAACAGCTGGACATTCGTGCCATTGCAGTAGGGTTTAAGTTACTGTGGTGTTTAGAATGTACAGGTAACACATTTGAACTGAACAGAAACAGTTACGCTTCCCACTTTAACAGACATGTTGTACTGTGATATTGTGAAATCTATTAATGAAACAGATATTACACTTATAGGTTATTGTTACAAGTGTGCTTTCAAAGTGTGCTTAAGCGACTTCAGCTGAAATAAATAAGGTGCAAATAACCCTTCGAAAGCAGTTTGATTAACAGGTGATCTGACCAATCATAACGCCAATATTACGTGCCCCCGTGACTGACAGCCATTTTGTCCGACAAACACCACAAGGCATAGTAGAGCTTTGGTGACTGATTTAAAAAAAAAATGCTTTTTAATTATTTGGAGCTATTTTCTCACGGTTAGACAGACCTGCTCTGTCGTCAGTTGGTTCTTCTGGAGCGGTTTGCTTGAGTCCAGAAGGATCTTGCGGAGGATCGACCGGATCTTCAAGAGGCGTTTGCTCCCAGTCACAACCAGGGCGATCAGCTGTGTCTGCCAAGACCACCGGGTTCAAGACTGGTAAATACGGCTCTTCAGATGGATCCAGGTCATTGCTTTGGGTGCAAGAGCAGCAGCCCTTCATAGCCCGCCATCCTTTCTTAAAGCTGGCGCGCACACCCTTTTCTTCTTCTTCTTCTCTGTTTGTTGATCTAAAAGATCAAACAAAGACAAACATACACAACAAAGCTGTTTTTAGGTGGTAAATTACAATTTCACTTACACACTAAAACAATCATAATTCTCTATGCAACGACTCTAAAAGATTTAACTATGAAAAAAGTTTTACTTATTAAACAAGAAATGATAAGACAATTATGTCATATTCTTCATTTCTGATTTCATTATAACTTGAAACTGCAGTACTGTACATCGACACTTGATCCTTTAAAAACACACTAAAAGATGAAATGAACTAAACCTGAACACAAACATAAATGTTTTTAATTTAAAGGGATTTTGAAAACGCATTCAAACATGATAATCTTGAGATTAACACTCGCTAAACAAAACAAGTCTGATGTTGTGCTGTCGAGTCAGTAAACAACCGATTTGTCATATTATCCGAATCTATATTTTGAAGTAAATGATTTATTTTGGGATGTATATTTGTCACTGACCTGGATTTCTCTCCATGTCGTTTGCTAAGTCGTGCAGATGAAGACGCCATGTGAAGCTCTTTAACTCGGTCTTTTTCACGATCGTCTGTCTGTCTGTGTGGACTTCGAGTTTCGTATCGTCGCTAGCTGACCGTCTGCAAACACTTGATAGCAAGTTATCCTGTGATCCGTCCTCGCTTTCGCTAAAAACAGCACTGAGAAGATACTTCAACTCGGCGTCCTGATAAGATCTGTTTACAGCTTCGACTCTCTTTATGACGTAAGCGTTAATGACCCATTTTTCAAACACACGCTGAATTCAGGTCGCCTTGGAAACCTTTTGTAAATGTTACGTTCAAAACTAGCGGCGTAACATTGATACATTAAAAATCGCATTGAGTGTATTGTTTCCGTAAGTGTGTTGTGCGCGCGAGTTTTTCTTTGGTTTTTAATGGGATCCTGAATTAATAGTGCTGCACTACTGCCATCTTCTGGTGGAAATTAACTCCTCCGGATTCTTCTTCCTTGTTTTTGGCGCATTACAGCCTTTGTGTATAACGCCCCCTACTGTTCGTTGCTGTTGTGCAGTCGTGGGGTGTATCCAGAAAGGTTAACTTACCGTCAGCTAAACCCGGAACTCTCGGTTGATTAACCCAAACCTTGCTTACTCGGGGTGTGTCGGTTCCAAAACACCGGAGAAGAGTTAGTTTAGTCAACCTCCAGAGTTAACGCGCGCCCACAATAACAACATGAAAACATTGTCAATGGATCTCAGAGTTCACGAGTCACCATGGAAACGGCCGGTAAGCTTAAAGTTTTTGACTGTAAAACAACTTTATAAATCAGAAGTTTTTCACAGAAGAATTAAATCTGCATCAGCGTATAAAGTGTGGAATAAAATCATGAAATAAAATGATTTAAGTTATGTTTTTATAAAACTGTAAACGCTAAAAAATATTTATTTAATTAAGTATATAAATACTTTAAATACATGCAGTATTTTTATACTATAATATTTAAAATATATACTCTTCATGGCTATCTTTGTTACAAAGTGTAGATTTGTTGAGATGTTTGCAACTGGTATTTTACCAAAATTGTTTTATGTATACGTTATATTATCACATTGCTAATTTTGATGGCAGAATAAAACCTCTTTTTTGTTCCTTCTCCGTATGTTCATTAAAAAATCCTTTATTTGGTTTTCTGAAGACTGACTTTACCTTGTATCAGCTTTATTTGCATCAGTCGCTGATGTAGACATATTAATGGAGGCTCTTTTAATTCTAGAAAATACTACATTGGTCATCATTTTGGAAAAACTTGTGTAATGCTTTTCAGTAGACTACACTATGAATGATAATTCATTTACAGCAGACGATAAAGGTCTGCTGGGACAGAGGTAGATGTTTAAAATGTTAGTAGGTCCAGTCAAGCTTAATAATCATGTAGTCTTATATATCCCTTTCAAATACACATACATTTAGTTTCTTTGGACTTTGTTTCTAAAAAGCTTTGGCTTTGCAAATGTGAAAAGAGGTGGAAACGGCCGATCCTGAAAGGCTAATTGTCATTTGGAGAAAGGCCTTTAGATACTGAACTGTAGGAGGAGGCTGAGGATCAGAAAGACAGTCAGAATGAAAATCTTAAGTCTAATTTTGTATGTATTTTTTAAATAAATGGATATAAAATTATAATAATAATTTAAATATGTGAACTGGTTAGAGAGTTCGACTCGCAATCAGAAGGTCGCTGGTTCAATTCTCAAGGTACCTTACCCCTGTTTGCTCTGCAGTGATAGCTGCCCACTACTTGTAAGTCATTTTGGATAAAAGCGTCTGCCACATGAATAAATGTAAATGTAAATGTATGCCATATGTAATCCCATCGGGGGTCACCTAATAAAGCCTTGAAAACCTGCCAGCCTGGGAATCGAACTTGCAACCTTTGCATTTTAAATCTGGCTCTCTAACCATTAGGCTAAAATACTTCACTGTTAACATCCATTAACTGTTGGAAATTGTAAGGTGTGTATATTTATCCAGTGATATTTGGAGATGTTTTAATAAACCAATTTCAAAGTGTATACAGTATTTAATATAAATACATATAGTTAAACAATAACAGCTTGCATTATTTCATTTTAAAAGGTTAGATAATAAAGTTAATAAAAAAATAGTTGTGAATGCTGAATTGAGATGGGTGAGATTGGAAATGTAATTGTAATATTGCTGTAAAATGATTATATATTATATGTAATCTGTGCTTTCAGGCCCACTTGACGCTCATCAAAAACAAACACATGCGCAGACAACTCCTGAAGCTTAGTAACATTTCCTTCAAATGAACTAACCCTGGAACATGATCTTCTCTGGAGCAGGTTATCTTCAGAGAGTGAGTTGCTATGGTTACTTACATACCCTGAAAATGATCTCCGTTTTTGGAACCGCAAGTTGGGGTTATCAGCTAACTAACCCTTAAACTTACCCGGGTATGTCACATAACCAGCTTTCTGGAGTGCACCCCTGATCCTCAAATACTTCAAAACAAAATCCTAAAGGAACGTTGTGTTTGTTGACGCTCGTCTGGGAAACCGATAGTATAAAGGCATTTTTATGAAAGGAACATAGCATATCTAAATTCAACTAAGGCACAGTCTTGGCTAAACTGCGTCTGTGAAACCGGGCCATAGTGTATAGTATGTCATTTGAGACACAACTTAAATATTCAGGGACAAGAGGGATCGGTATTGAAAAAAATAGAAAATACAGACACAAACTTTACAATTCAGGAGGAAAGAAGATGATATGGAAAAAAACTGTTAATTGAAAAAAACTTAATTGTGAGCTAGGATTAAAAGAAAGACATCTTTAATCATTAAACAAAAGAGTAGGTAATGAAAAAACATTCTGAAGAATCAGGAAGAGTTAACAATAGCAAATAGTAAAAGATACAGAAGAATATTATTGGAAAGCATGCAACTGGACTCAGTGAACCCTGTCAGTTAAATGATAAAACATGTACTTGATAGTCACATTATAAAGAAGAAACAATGAAATGGAAAAATAGGATGAACAGAACATGGACTAGAGGTGAAAAGTGACCAGAGCCGGAATCTCTTCCGGAACTTCATTAAAAACAGGATTTAAAACAAGACTCTGACAGAATCACCCGGAGGAGTTAATTGCCACCAGAAGATGGCAGTAGTGCAGCTCTATGAATCCGGATCCCATTAAAACTATATGTCTGCAGACCTGGAGCAGGCAGTTTCACGCCCCCGTTGTTCCTCCTTTGTCCAGTAGGGGGAGTTGAACGACAAAATATAATATTTGTAACCGAATCAAACTGTTAAACAAAAATGTAATTATGTATGTATGTGTAAGATTAAAAGTAAATAAATGAACTAAACTGAAACTGGAAGTGCTTCTGGACCAGTGAAAATGAACTATGGTAAAAGTGTAGTAACCATGTTGTTTTGTTGTTGTTGTATTGGTGACTTTTGGCAAAACCAATCTTACTACAGAAACCATATGGCTTAACTAACGATAATATACAGAACATGTTAAAGTATTTGTACGTGTCTACTAACGGTCGTAATACATATCTTACAGGAGACAATTGATTTGCAATTTAGTGTTTTTGTCAATTGAAAAATGATTAATACACACAGTTGGATCAGATGTTTACTACAACAATAACATATAATCTACTGTAGCCTAGTTATATACAAATATACAGAAGACTTGAGTGTTTGTTGTGAATATATTTCATAGTTCATGTTTTTTTTAAGTTTTCGAGGAGCATACAGTTTTGCGCCCGTTTCGACCTTTTTGTCCATAAGGGGGCGCTGTACACTAACAACCACCAGAACAGAGCTAAGAACAGATAACTTCATCGTCCATCACGAGTTATGGTCAATAAACCTTTTTGTTATTAAGCAAACACCGACATGTATAGTTTTAAACGATTCATTGATATCTATATGAATTCATTTCAACATCTAAACAGATATGTACAGTAGTGTCATTTATAATCAAAGACAATAACATCTATAAATATTAACCAGATCGATGTTCTGTCTGGATCAACCTTGTATGCTTACTCGATATCTCTTCTTCATTTTCATCATTTTCTTTCTAATTGTATTTCGTTGTCTGTCTCTAGCCTTTGTGATGGCCTTTTCTGGTAAGATATTCT
>VCII01000782.1:0-31642 GCA_006030095.1 Triplophysa siluroides | reverse complement strand
GGTCCGAGGTGCGGTCATATTTAAGATTTGGCCCGCGGGCGGCCCCCGACAAAAAACATATCGAGAGCACCATCGTCTAGAGGATTAGGGAATGTTTTTTGCCACCAATCAAAAGAGAAGCCACAAAGCCTTGTCTCGTCAATATACATTGAAAGACCTTGTGAAGCTTTCAGAGGTGGGGGATGGGGGGTTTTCAGAAAAAGGTCTAAGAAACTTGGACATTTGGGGGATAAATGGGGGCTTCTGCCAACATATCACAAAAATCCAGGGACCCTTCGGCCTATCGTTCCCCAACGGGAGGGCTTCCACCTAAAATCTATGCCAAGGCATTTCATTAACTGACTCGTGGACGACTCTCCTTATTTTGGATCTTTTTACCCTAACATAGTCACAAAGTCGCCCGGCCTTTCCCGCACGACGGTGGAGGATGGGACGTTGCTCATGTCTATATGCTATAGCGTTGATGCATGACGTGTTGGTTATTTAAACCATGTGCATGAGTCACGGTCTCTTATATGCATGATGCCTTCAGGGACGCATACGGCGCATGCATGGTTTACGGTCTGCCACTCTTTGCTTGGAAGAATTGCAGTGACGGCATGCAGGCGAGCATGCGTGGCATGCTATTCACCATGCAGTGAGCATGCAGGGAGATGAAGGCAAGGGAAGTGCCCTCGCCCGCCCCCGTTCCTCCCCCACCCCTCCCCCCCCCTTCATCCCCACCCCCCCCCTACTACAATCCCCCTTCCCCCTCTCTTCGCATTTTTTACTCTCCCCCTAGTCTCCCCCCTTTCTACTTCCCCCCTCCCGTCTTCCCCCCTCCCACTCTTTCCCCCGTCCCTTTTTTCACTTCCCCACCCCCCCTCACACCCCCCCGCCCCTTCCCACACTCCTTCCTTACAACTTTTTCCTTCCCCCCCATCCTTCCCCCTTCCTTTTTCTCTTCTCCCTTTTTTTATCTTTTTCCGTTTCTCATTCCTCCCCCCTATCTCTCTTCCTTCGTCCGATCTCTGTTTTTCGTTTTTTGGCTTTCCCCTCATATTTTTTTGTCAGTCTGATTCCCACATTCCACCCCCACTGTGCTCGCCTCCCCTATCACCTTCGCTTCCCCTCACCTTTCTTCCCCCCTTACTCTGTCCCGCCTCCCGTCGTCATCCCCTTCACAACCCCCCCTCACTACGCTTTTCTCCCTCCTTCCCCCCGCCCTTTTTTCCGTCTTCTTCTCCCATATTCCCGCTCTTTCCTTCCTAGCTCTTTTCTTACACTCCCCCCCCTCCCGTCCCCCCCCCTTTATCTCTCCCGCCTTCCCACCTGCTCTCCCTCCCGTCGTACGCTCTCTTCCCCCCCTTTCCGTCTCTTTATTTCACCTCCCCTTCCTTTTCTCTCGTCCACTCCTCTCCTTGACCGCTTTTATCCCTCACCTTTTCTCCCCCCTTCCTACCCCATCATCTCTTTTGTTTCCTTTTTTTATCTCTTTTTCCTTCCCTCCACCCTCTGACTTTCTAATCCCTCCCCTCCCCTTTTCTCTTTACTTTGTTCCGCTCTCTTCCTACATCTCGCTGACTCCCCCGCCTTTTTTCTCCCTCGCTTCCCTAGCCCCCTCCTTCCCTTATCTTTTACTTTGTCCCCTCCCCTCCACCTTTTGCCATTTTCCCTTCACTCTTCGTTCATTGCCTCTCCGCCCACCCACCTCCCTCCCCCTCTCTTTTTCCACCCTCCCACCCCCCCCCCCCCCATTCCCTATTCCCCTGCCCCCCTCTCATTTACTTTCCTTTTTTTTCCTCTCCCCCCCCTTCTTTTCTTATTCCTATCTGATTCCTCTTCCCGCCCATTCCGTTTTCCGTTAACGCACTCTACTGTTCCCTCTTCTCTTCGCCCCTCCTCCCCCGCTACCTTTTTTCCGCTTATTCCCTCCTCCCCCCCTTATTCTACCCCGACCCCGCCGCTCTGCCTCTTCAATCGCAAACTTTGGCCCACGCTATTCCCCCCTTCTCTCTGATCCGCCCCTTCCTCCTCCACCCGCCCACTGTCCTTTTCCTTTATTTCCTACCCCCCTTGTCCTTCTTTCCCACCCCCCACCTTTCGCCCTCTTCCCGCCTCCACACCCCCTCCCCCTCCCCCCCCAAGCGAGTCGCCGCTTTTTGTCCCCCCTCTTCGCCCTTGTTCTTTTCTTTTCCCCAATTCTCACGCATTCTTCACTTTCTGTACCTTTCCTTTTCCGCCTCCTTGCTTCCTGCCTTCTCTTTGTCTCCTACCCCCCCCCCCCTCCCCCTTTCCCCCTCTCTCGCTCTTCCTCCCCTCTCCCTTTTCTCTTCCCCATCGTCTTTCTCTTCCCACCTCCCCTATCATCTCCCCCCTATTCCATACTCTGACTTTGTTCCCCCCCCTCTCATTTTCCTCCCACCCCTCCCTCTTTTTCTCACTCCCTCTTCCCCACCCCGTTCCTTATCTTCTACCCTTTTCTCCCCTAATTGACTTTGCCGCGCTCCCAGTTAATCTTAATCCCGAGGACGGTCTTGTCAACTGCACCTAAGATTTTCATCGCCCCCCGCCCGCTGGTCATCCCATTCTTCCCGGCCCCTTTCCGCCCTACTCCGGTATCTCGATCGCCCATCCCCTTTCCACTTCTACTGAAACCATCCTCCCCCTATTCCTTGATCCCGCGTTTTTCCCACTTCTCGCTCCTCCTCGCCCGCCCCCTATGCCGCCCCGCCCCATATTCTCAGCTTTCTAGGTTCTGTGACACACCACGTCCATCATCTACAACGTCGAAACGCAAACTATCTATATAGGTTTAATAAATGGGTGGTTGGATGATTGACAGAAGAAAGCCTCTCCTCCTTTTTTCCCTTCCCCATTATTCCACTTCTTCATGCCCCGGCGTCCACCCCGTCATTCTTGCTCCCGCGTCTTCGCCTCCTTGCTCCCTTACGTCCCTCCCTTTCTACCCTACCTTCCCCCACTTCCTTGCCCTGCTCTATGCATCACGCATGCAGTGATCGCATGCAGGGCGAGCATGCGTGGCATTCTGCTCTAAGCATAACGCATGCAGAGCGCGCACGCTACATGGACTGCTCTATGCATGACGCATGCAGTGACGCATACAGCCCGTCACGGTCTGCTCTACGCATGACGCATGCAGTGACGCATGCAGGGCGCGCACGCGTGGCGGAAGGCCTTCCACCTGTCACCTATCCAATACGTTTTGATAGGGGGTTTGTAAACAGGCCACTCTAATTAGACCTTTGAGGATAAACTGAGCGTTCTACAAGTTGTTGCTAACATATGTGTGTCTAATGAAGTGCACTGACTGAATAATGTGGTAGTTGATGCATTTAAATGAATATAAAGGCACATTTTTGCTAATAAGTGGGTTGTCCACCAACTGAATACACGTGGCCCATACATATAAACTGCTCGAGGAACTTTCCCGCAAGGCCGGCGGAGGGTCCGACGGGCCCGAAACCTCACGGGCACTTGCGTCCCGGTCCCCCAAAAGACATACCGAAAGGTCAAAAGTCCTGGTCCTCCAGAAGTATTTTATAACCTTTTTAATGTAAATTAATAAGCACAGTGATTTCAATGGCAGACACTTAGAAATGAGGGCTGTTTTAGCTATGTACTCATCCACTTTTAAACCCTTTAAGAAGAAGCCACGGACCCGAAACTGCAGGGCCTGATTCGGGGGTCCGTGACAGTGGTCGCTGAAAGGCTCGATGTCCTCTGACCTTAGAAACCTTGTTTTCTGGACCTTTGTTCACACCCTGACCTTCAACATATAAGATTCCCGATTTTTGTCAAAACTGAACATTTTACGTGCTGTTTCCTAACTTGTGTGTGTCTAAAAGAGTGTTCTCACTGAACAGTGTCGTTTCTGACACCTAGAAATGAATATATACACTTTAAATATTGTTAAAAAGCATCATGTCCACCAACCTACTACACGTGGTCCACTAATATAAACCACACGTGGACAGGCAATGCAAACACACTAGAAAATGGATCCATTTTCTAGTTAGAACACACTGGAAAATGGATTGCATTGATATTGCTTTTTAACAATGTTTTAAAAGAGTCAGAAACAGCACGATTCATTGAGAACACTCTTTTAGACACACATATGTTAGAACAGCTCGTAAAATGACGAGTTTGACCTAAATTCTGTCATCTAATACGTTGAATATGATGTTGTCCACGTGCAGTTTATCGAATGGGCCAGGAATAAATGCTTGGTGGACATTGCACAGAATGGGCATTTTAAACGTGTAAATATTATTTTTTGTTTTAAAAACCACAAAGCTCGATTACCACGCCCCCTCAGACAAACATATGTCAGTCCCGAGTGGCAAAACGCAGGTTCTGGTAAAAGTAGTTGGGAAGCGGGCAAAAAGTGGTTTGGTGGTCGGGGGCGTGGCCATGGAAGGGTCTGCGGGGTCGAAGGTCAAATCGGCACCCATAGTTGATCAGTGGACAAATAGTTGTTTCGTGGACGCTGCCACCCATGGGCAGTAAGCTGGCATCCGCCCCCCATGCAAACAAATGAGTCGTGGTACTCATATCATGTTGGAGGACGAGCGGGGAAGCCGAAGTACATGGGATAAACCTGTGAGGGACGCATATGATGTTCGTGGACAGAGGGCTTGGGGGTCTCCGAGGGGTGCCATGGCGCGAGAGCGCCCCTAGTGTTGTCCTCACACCCCCTATCCGGGGTCAGCAGAAAAAGAAATGGTCTTACCACAGGGTAAGGTGAAATCACCCACTTCCCATTTAGATAGACGCTACGTGTCAGGTTTTTTCACACTACGATCCATCGCAACACTATGCGGCAAATGGCAGATTATTTGAATGGGCGTTTTTCCACGAACCCCCTATTTGTACTTCCTCCGCCTTTGGCAACAAATAAGCATTACGCTGAAATAGAGCGTGCGGAGCGTGCGTAATGCAATCTAGGAGAAGTGATTCGCCAAACCTCCCTTATTGCAGTCGCACACATTTCTTCTTCTGATTATTTTATTTAGTAGTAACGAGTAACGAAGATGCTTAGTGGAAATATATCGGAGTAAAAGTATACATTTTATCTAGGAAATGTAGTGGAGTAAAAGTGAAAGTTGACATAAATTTAAATAGCGAAGTAAAGTACAGATACGTGAAATTTCTACTTAAGTACAGTAACGAAGTATTTGTACTCCGTTACATTACAACACTGCTGCTGAACAACTTCAATGGTATGAAATGACAGACACAGCTGCACCACACATTTCTCTGGCACTGCATCCAGGCCATGAAGCAAGGGAATTAGGAGGTATGACTAAAAAATTGAGAGCTGTTGAAGATTGGGAGCCCACTGACATCACATGGTCATGTATTCGCCAACAACAAAGTCTTATTGGGTACAGGCAACCACAGAAGACATAGGGATTTTGACACATACACAGATCTCTAGGAGCCATGGAAGAGAGCAAACAGATGGCCCAGGAGCTGAGCAGTTGATTGCAGTGCAACCATCTGACTTATGGTCCCAGGGACCAACAGATGTTGGTCTATGTAGTATCAAACCTATAACATTCAACTTGTCATCTAGTGACCCAGTTTGGGTGCCCCAATATCGCAACAAGCCTGAAGCGGATGAGGGTATTGCATCAACTGTCCAGGGACTCCTAGAGAGGGGAGTGATCACCATGGAACACTCCTATTTTTCCAGTACAAAAACCAGGCACCAACAAGTACAGACTTGTTCATGACCTCAGACGAATCAACAGTATGGTAGTGACACCCACGCTAGCGGTTCCTAACCCATATATTACCCTCTCAAATTTGACCCCAGCTCACCAGTGGTTCACCTGCATAGACCTGGCAAATGCATTTTTCTGTGTACCACTGTCTGAGGACTGTGTCATATCTGGCCTTTACCTACAGAGGGCGCCAGTACTCTTACAACAGACTCCTCAAGGGTTTATTTTGTCACCAGGCATATTTAACCAAGTGCTGAAGGAACAATTGGAACGTTGTATCCTTCCCCCTGACTGCGTGTTAATAATGTACGTTGATTATTTGTTGTTAGCCGCAGAAACAAATGCAGACTGTCTGCAAGCTACAGAAGTAATTTTGCAACAGTTATATATTTCAGGTTTCAAAGTCAGCAAGGAAAAGCTACAAGTCAGTAGGCAATCTGTGACCTTCATGGGAAGACTGATCACACCACAGGGCTCTACTCTCTCCCATCGTCAACGTGACAGCATTCTAACACAAACCAACCAATGTAAAGGACATGCTTTCCTTTCTTGGCCTCACAGGTTTCAGCAGAAATTACATCCCTATGTATGTTTCCTTAACCTCGCCCCTCAGACAAATCGTGAAAGAGCAGGGTATGAAAAATGTAAAGGCTGAATTGACATGGACCCCTGAAGCAGAAACAGGCTTTTATTACATTGAAAGCACAATTGGCACATGCAGCTCATTTGAATTGTGCTGATTACTCTTTAAGTTTCTTCCTAGATGTCTCTGAAACAGGGAGCAGTGCACATGGGGTGCTATTCCAAAAAGCAGGCAGGAATTTTAATGTATTTCAGCGTCCTCCTGGACAGCATTGAACAACGACAGCCTAGTTGTGCCAGGTTTGCTGCAGGTTTGGCGAAAATAATTGAAAAACATCACACATTGTCATGGGCCACCAACTGACTGTTCTCACGACACACTCAATTATGTCATTCGTCAACTCGGCAGCTTTCACCTTTTCGCCCCTGAGACAGCGTAGACTAGCCAAATCATTGACAGCACCTCATATCACCTATACACATGAAGGTATTAATATGGCTGATCTTAACAGATGGCTTACCCCATGACTGTGCCCATCACCGAGTTAGCTTGCCGTGTCAGACCACATCTCTCTGCATCTCCATTAACGAGTCCTCCACAAGTAATGACGCTCTACACGGATGGGTGCTGCTTCAGATCAGAGGATGGTTCACTAACAGCTGCGTTTTCCGTAGTGGAACAAACAGAGAAGGGTTTTGTCACTAGGGTATCATACAGACTGCAGGGTAAACAGTCAGCACAGCGAGCAGAGATGATAGCAGTAACCGAAGCGTTGCAATTTGCAGGGACAAATAGAGTAAACATTTTCAGTGATTCTGCTTATGTCATTATGGCTGTACATGTCGAACTACCAGTTTGGCAACGATGTGGTTTTGTTACCACATCAGGTCGACCTATTACACATGCATGTGAAGCCAGAGACCTCTTGGAGGCTCTGATGATACCCGCGGAAGTGGCAATTATCAAATGCCAAGGTCACTCAAAAGACGATTCCATGATCACCAAAGGAAACGATGCTGCGGATGCAGCAGCAAAATTTGCCACAGGATATAACAAAATGCAGATGGTGGTACAGACCTCTAATCATTGGGAAAACTTGTTACCACAGTTTAACAGGGCATACCTTGTTATTGAACATAACAAAGCAAGTCCAGAGGAGAAATCAGTCTGGATTGAACATGGTGCTTTACGTGCACCTGACGGCCTCTGGCAAGCACCAGATGGAAGACCAGCATTGCCCACAGCTCTGACTACTTCCATTCTTAAACAGGCGCATGGCCTCGCCCATGTCAGCACCAAACCGATGTTGAGGACACTTAGACATTGGTGGCACCCTTTTCTGACCTCAATGGTGTCCCATTACGTTCTGTCCTGTAACACGTGTCAAGAACATAACGTTAAACCTTCCCTGAAACAATTGCAAGGCACATTTTCACCTATCTGCGGCCCAGGGGAAGAGATTGTAATTGACTTTACAGACATGATCACCAGGGTCCAAGGTAAACAATACCTCTTGGTGATAGTTGACTATTTCACGGGATGGCCAGAAGCCTACCTGTTGGCCGAGAAGACAGTACCGCAGTAATTAAGTGTCTAATCAACCATTACATCCCGCATTATGGATTTCCCAGACGAGTTAGATCGGATAATGGCAGTCATTTTAAAAATGAACATTTAAAGGTGGTTGAGCAGTCTCTGGGTCTCACACGTGCCTTTGGTGCCGTCTACCATGCACAATCTCAAGGAAAGGTGGAAAGAATGAATCTCACTCTGAAACTGAAATTGGCTAAAATCTGTGCACAGACAAAATTGACCTGGTTATCTGCACTCCCCATAGCTTTAATGTCTGTACGTTCTTCTGTTAACAGGATTTCTGGCTTTACACCCTTTGAATTGCTTACAGGTCGATCTTTTCCTGGACCGACCACACCTCTGAGGCCGGACACCATTAAACCTCTGTCACATTGTGCCTATTTTGACAAACTAACTGCTCTGATCCAACACTTTTCCCAGCAGGTCACACCGGAAACTGAACCAGAACCTGTTCCACCACCCACTGAGTGGGTGCGACTGAAGACCTTCCGCAGGAAGTGGAACGAGCCCAGGTGGTCTAAACCACTGCGTGTCACCTCACGAACATCCCACTGTGTCCGCCTAGCAGGAAAAGGCGACACCTGGTATCATTTGTCTTCTTGTGTGGCATGTGATTCACCAAGCAGGTCTCTGGAACAGACGGCTGTGGACCTGAGATCTCAGGTCCAAGAGAGGGAGGGTGTTGAAGGTGAAGTGCAAGGGAGCGCAGAAAAAGGAAAATTACAGGTCATACACAAGAAAGATGATATTTTTGCAAGTCCACCACAAGAACCTTTAGCGCACTGTGTAAGTGAAGATTGTGCATATGGGGCAGGTATTGCAGTAACATTTAAGAATAGGTATGGTGTGGAGAAAGTGAGACAGCAAAACAAAAAATCAGGTGAATGTGCGGTAACTCACGAGGAAGACGGTAGGACCATCTTTCATCTGATCACAAAAGTGAAATGTACTGATCTCCCCACATACGAAGATTTCACCAATAGTTTACGACACATGAGAGACTGGTGCGTACAGCACAAAGTAAGAAGGGTTTCAGTGCCTCGGCTGGGGTGCGGACTGGATAAACTAGACTTTCAGAGAGTTCAGAGTATCTTAAGTGAAGTGTTCACAGGAGTGGACATAGTCATTATAAGCATTATAAAGTGTATGTCATAAAATTTTAGATAGAATTGTAATACTCTAGATAGGATTTTTATTTATTTATTTTTCCTTTTGATGTTATTCTTTACATTTTCTACTTATTGTTACCATTTATATTAATTAACAAGTTAATCATGACCATGAAATTATGGGAAAATTGGAGTTGTATGGCGATCCTGATCATCATCGCAATCATAATTGTGGGTCTTAATTTCGGAATAGAACAGTGGCAAGAAGGAAAGAATGTCACTAGACCCAAAAGGTCAAACCAACCTGATTCCCTGTATAGAGAGATTCGAAAAGGAATGGATCAACAACGTCATATACATTTGACCTGTGCAGTGTCATTAATTGTAATGGAAAAAACTCCAGTTGGAGGGGATATGATGTGTATCTGTGTGATGACCCCGGATTGGAATTGGCGTGTCATACCAACACTATGCAGTCAATGTCAGGCTGTGACTCTTGGAATGATGTCAGAAAATACACAGGGGCATGGACACCGCACGAGAAGTGGGTCATGTCAAATGTAGGGACAGGATGGAAAAGTAAGGTATCATTTCAGCGAGATTATAGCACTAGTCAAAACCCCATAACTCTCTCGTTAGGAGACATAAGGCACGTCACTGAGTTATTTCCCAGGATATGGTACCCCCGAAAAAATCTATGTATATCGCCTTGGGGGTGGATGTATCAGGGAAAGACCCAATAGGACTGATCAAAATAAATATAGTAGAACCGCCCCAGATAGGGACAAATAACACAAAAAATAGCAAGCTCCCCATAACAACAATGAGACAAAAGAGCGTAGAAATAGATAACACCAAGCTGAAGCCGGAAGATATGATTGAGAGAGCAACAGGGTACGGAGAGACCAACTTGTGGTTAGAATGGTTAATAAATACGGCCAAAGAACAGAAATTAGATGATTGTGTAGCCTGTGCGGGAGCCAGACCAAAACTACATACTATGCCCTTGTTGGCTACAGACCACATAACTGAAGATGACGATGATAAACAGGATTATGTGTGACCTTTCGAGGTCAAGAGAGGGAATTGTGGGAAATATAACCCGTATAATCATGTTATTATGTTATATTGATTGATGTTTTATTAATAATCATTTACTCTTGAAAGGTGCATTGAAATTATAATCATACATCTCTTGCTATGAATTGCTTAAAAGCTATTTTCAATACTAATCCGCTCTTTGCAAGGAGGTAGGGGTGAAAAGAGGAAGCGAACTCAGGCGGTCATCAGGCAAGCTCAGGCGGTCATGCCTCAATGCCTCAAGCTGATCTTGCGTATGTCAGCTGACCAAAACCGCGGGCTCAGGCAGTCATGCCTCAATGCCTCAAGCTGATCTTGCGTATGTCAGCTGACCAAAACCTTATCTATTAACAGCAAGAACGGAGAGGCCCTCAGGCTGAAAGGAGTGATGGGCTAACTGGTGAATCAATTCTAAGACAGGGAATGTGGTATGTTGATTTTCTGTTGTTTTTCAGAAACTAAAGAGGACAAAGGAGAGAGATCAGCCATTGGTGGAAACAAGGAAGGATCCCCCTCCCTTCCAGAAGATAGATCGTCGAGCTATGCTATAAATACCATGTGATTTTGTTACTCTGGGTTGTTGGTTTGTGAGAGGAGTGAGGAGTTTGTCTGACAACCCAGCGCGCTGGTTTTGATATAATCTGATTAATAAACTTCAATACTTATTAGAGATTGCCTCCCTTCAATTTTTGAACATGCAGGACACTTAGTAGTCCATCACTGCTTACATAAAGATCGCCAGATTACAAACGATGTTCGTCAGCATTGTGGGACTGTCAGCTGCCACCCTGTCTAGTAAAATGGAGAAGTGCTTTAAACTATACGTTTAAAATTACATGGACAGCTTGGATGCTATTGCTATTAGCATGTAGCACGTAACGTTAAGGCTGGATAACACTGAATGACATCATCTTTACACCGAGTCAAGAAATGCTTGGCTTTTAAAAGGTAAATATTGTTGAAATACTGAATAGTTTTTTTATTTTTGCTACAAATTTCACCTTAAGTTGATTACTTTTAATAAAAGATAACGTTCTCACTTACCCCCCCCCCTCAGAATCAGATGACAGAAGAGATCAGCGAGAGATGACATGTTTCAGAATTATGATGAAGTCAGAGAAGACACAAACTTTAGGAGCAGGACACACCAAAGGATAGACGTGAGCAAAAGCTTAAGTTTTCCAATGATCACAGACAAAGTCGATCTGTTAACCACAAGAAATATAAGAAATGGTTAAGAAAGATAACTTGAGTTCCCTTTCTGTCGGTCTCTCTAGGTTGTGTCGAGAACGACAGATGGGGTTCGCCCTTGAGAACCAATCAACTCTGACTACTATAGAAAAGGCCAATGAAATTTGGCGAATGAAATTTGCATGCCGGGCTCGGCCCCCGGATGTCCGGTATAAAAGGAAGCGGGCATGCAGCATTCATTTACCTTTTGTTCTTCAGAGCCCTCGCTCATGACTACGAACAAAAATAATTCAACGAATTCTTCTTCTACTTCGCCGGATCTAAGACGCAGAGCAGCGGATCGTCCCTTCCTGCAGCGACCTTCTCCTGGGCGTCTCGGCGGTTCCGGAGGTGATAGAGATTATTTCTAAAAGGTCCTTTTCAGGACTGAGCAATTTCCAGCGCGGCATGTCCCGCTGTTCTCTTGGGTGCGGCACCCTCATCGAGGAGGGGGATGGACACGATCGCTGCATTAGGTGTCTGGGCGTCCAGCACACTGAAGCAGCGTTCGTTGACACATCTGCCCGCACTGCGGGCGGATTGTCACTCAGAAGTTGCGGTCACGGGTGGCTGTCTTCCTACGGGAACCAGCCACCATTTCGTCTGCTACCCGGGCTGTGACATCTGTGGCTACGGCCCCGATGACCACCCACGTAGCAGCGTTAGTGATATGGGGAACTCTGCGAACGTAAACCCGCCAGTCAAGTGCTCACGGGCCGATCGCACCCCGATTCGCTCTTCTGAACGTTCCCCAACCGGCGGTGGCATACCGTTCGGATCCTCAGGCACGCACTCGGAAACGATGTGTGACGTAGATGAGATGTCGTTCGCAGCATCGGAGGGAGACTGGCATCCGACTCTGACGAATCCGAGCTCCCCCCCAGGGGGGGGGTCGAGCTCAGGAGGAGGCAGAAGTGATGTCAGCCATGCTAATCCGGGGATACGTGGTTCCTGGGGGTGCCACCCCGGGAGCCATTTGTTTCCCGGAGGTGCATGAGGAGCTGTGTAAAACTAGGAGCGCTCCACGGACCGCTCCGGTCGAAACAGCTCCGGCTCCCTCACTTCCCTCGAGGGTGGGGCAGCCAAAGGCTACGTCGAGATCCCCCGGGTGGAACGTGCGGCTGCGGTGCATCTGTGCCGCAGACGGCTGCCGCCTGGGGAGAATCGGCCACGCCTACCGTCCAACGCGTGTAGGACTTCGACATCTATGGTGCCGAAGCCTTGCGCTGCCGCGGACCGGGCTGCCTCCTCTCTCTACGCCATGGCCATCCTGCAGGTCCGCCAGGCCAGGGCGTTGAGAGAGCTCCACGAGGGTAAGGCCGACCCAGGTATAATGCAGGTTTCTGTGCCGCCACTGACAGCGCTCTACGGAGCGACCAAGGTGGCGGCACGGGACCTGGGTCGGACGATGTCCACGGAAGTGGTCCAGGAGAGTCACCCCCGGCTGAACCTTGCGCAGATGAGTGACACCGAGAAAGTCCGCTTTCTTGTTACACCCGTCTCGCGGGGGCTGTTGGCACCGTCGAGGACTGCGCTCAGCAGTTTTGACCCACTCCACTGGACTGTGCCCGGCAAACCCGACCCACGCCCTGGCGAGGCGTAGGGTCGTACACACATGACAGCTGCTACCACTCTCAATGACAGTGCGTGCAGCTGTCCCGCCAGGCAGGTAAGTAGGCAGAGCCAACCTTCCTCCGGGGCCCCCTCCCCGCAACAGGGTTAGCTCCGCCAGCCATCGAACCACCCTCCATGGGAATGGTGAAGCAGACCGTCCCCTTGGTCCCCCTGTCACAGTCCCTGGGAGCTCGAGAGCTGCCCACACTGTCTCGGTGGCTAAGGCAGACGGTCCGTCTTGGTTACTCGATCCAGTTCGCCAGAGACTCTCCCAAGTTTTGGGGCATCATCTCTCCCTCTGTCTGAGGCTAGGGACGCCTACATACTTCGGGTAGAGGTCACCACCCTTCTGGCAAACAGGCATCGAGTTCGTCCCTCAAACCAAGATGTTCGGTGGGTTGGAACCCTGAACTAAGCACCTTCACAAGCTGCTGCTCAGGATGCTGAGACACCCATCAGGTGTCAGGATTGGTTCGTGGCAATCGACCTGAAAACGGTCTTCACGAAGATCCCGCCTTTCTCCCTGAGGGGAGGAAGGTGTGCGGGTACTTAACTATCTCAACGACTGGCCTGACACACTCGTGAGATCTGTTATGTATACAAGGGGCCTGGTGCTCCGGCACCCAGATCGATTGGGAATCCAGGTCAACCGAGGAAAGGACAAGCTCTCCCCAGGGCAGAGCATAGGGGTCACCATGTCGGCGCAAGTGTCCGCAGTGTGTTGAACTGCCTGGAACATTTCAGGCAGACAGCGGTCCCCCTGAAACGATTCAGAGGCTCCTGGGCATGGCGTCCTGTCGGGTGAGACCCCTCGGGTTGATGCACATGAGACCGCTCCAACACTGGCTTCAGAGTCGAGTTCCGAGGAGAGCGTGGCACACCGGCAGCAGGCGCATGGTGATGACGCCCTGCGGCCGACGCACCAAAACCCCTGGTCTTCCATGACTTTTTCGACGGACTAAGGTCCCTCAGGGCAGGTTATGAGGCAAGTCGTGGTGACGACGGACGCCTCCCTGCAGGGGTGCAGTGCAGTGTGTAACGGGCACGCAGGCGGGGCATTGGGCGAACCCCCACCTGCGCTGGCATATCAATTGCCAGGAGTTGTGGGCAGTGCTACTTGCACTGAGCAGGCTGCGGCCTCTCGTGCGGGACAAGCACGTGCTGGTCCGAGGACTACAGCTGTAGCGTACATCAGATCCTAGGGTGGCGTTCGCTCACAGCAGCTAACACAACTTGCTCGACGCCTCTTCCGGTGGAGTCAACAGGTGATCCGTTCCCTGTGGGCCACACTCACCTCGGGCAAACTGAACTAGACAGCCGACGCGCTCTCTTGTCAGTTTATGCCTCGTAGAGAGTGGCGACTCCACCCCCGCGTAGGCCGCTTGGTACTCCCTGTCCGAGGCTCTCGACACGGATATCCTTGCGCACAGCTGACCGCGGGACGGGCAGAAGCACACCTTCCCCCCTCCAGGAGCCTCCTTGCACAGACACTGTGCAAGGCCAGGGAAGAGGAGCACCAAGTGTTATTGGTTACACCGCACTGGTCTAACCGCACTTGGCGTCAGAGCTGATGCTCTGGACAGCGACTCCCCCTGACCCATTCCCCTGACAGAGGACCTGCTCTCTGAGGGGAAGGACACGTTCTGGCATCCCAGATCAGACCTCTGGAACACCATGTCTGGTCTCTAGACGGGACGAGAAGATCCTGAGTTGGCTACTCCCCCTCTATGGCGGAGACCATCACCCAGGCTAGGGCCCCATCTACTGGGCGGTTACACGCCTCTAGACGGCGCCGCTACTTGTCCTGGTGTCTCTCTCAATGAGAAAGACCCACTGAGGTGCTCGATCAGGATTGTGTTGTCCTTCTTACGAGACTGGAGACTAACATCTCCCCTCCACACTGAGTGTGTATTTAGTCGCTGTCGCCACTCATCACGACTCAGTTGATGGAAAGTTTCTAGGATGACACGACCTGGTCACCAGGTTCCTAAGGGGTGCGAGAGGGCGGCTCCCGCCTCGTCTCCGCTCCATACCCTCTTGGGACCCTAAGGGGTCCTCGGGGGGGCCTCTGGGCCCCCAAGAGCCCCTCGGAGGTTCCGATCTTACTCAACCGAGTAAGACGGCCCTCCTGATGGCGCTCGCTTCCTTCAAGAGGGTAGGGCACCTCCGAGCATCCTCCGTGTCCCCGGATTGCCTTGAATTCGGCCCTGGTAGCTCTCACGTTATCTTGAGACCCAGGCCCGGATGCGTGCCCAAAAAGTTCCCACTACTCCCTTACGGGGCGAAGTGGTGAACTTGCAGGCGCTCCCCATTGGGGAGGAAGACCCAACCCCTTCCGTGTTGTGTCCTGGACCGCACGCAGGGCCTCAGTAGCTCTGAGCTCCTTGTCTGTATTGGAGGACAGCAGAGGGGAAGGCTGTCTCCAAGCAGAGGTTGCGCACTGAGTCGTGGATGCCGTTACGACGACATTCCAATCTCAGAATCTCCCATGCCCACTGAGGGGGTATAGCACCTCCTGGGCACTGGCAGAAACGCCTCTCTAGCAGACATCTGTAGAGCTGCGGGTTGGGCTACGCCCATACACCTCCGCAGGGGTTAAACAACCTTAGCGTAAACCCGGTGTCAGCCCACGTCCTGCGTGGCAACATGTAGGACTGGCATCCGGCGGGGCGTATGCCTGCGAAAGCATCACCCCACCCTCTAGGAGGCTGGGTCAGTGTGCTATCTACCTCTCTCCTTACCCTACTCTGGCTAAGGACAGGTACCCTATCCGCTTCCCTTCTTACCCAACCACTTGGTTAAGAATAGGCATTCTATCCATCACTAAGCAAGCACCACTGGGGGTTGGCTGGGCAGAGCAGCCTTCCCCCTTAGGCCGGGATAACATGTGAGCCATCCCCTGGCTCTAACCGGACCTAGTGCTACCGGACGCCTGTAACACCCCCCCCCGTGGGCTGTTCCGTCTGATGTATCCTCATGATATGGTTCCCACTCCTGGTAACCCATGAGCTTCCCCAGGTGGACCTCCACCTCACGGTTAACTACTCAGCCCGCACGTTCCATGCGTTCTCCTCTAAGGACGAGACCATACCTTATCCACCGTATTCCTCCCCACGGGTAGGAGGTGGCCTCTGCAGCGCATCCCTAATTAAGGAAGTTGCGCTTACCCGGTGTAAACCCGAGCCGGACGGCCTCTCGCCAGTAGAGAGCTAAGGCCTCCATCCGTGAAAGGTTACCGGTCAGGGCTGTTCCCATCTTTCTCCTAGAAAGCTCTGGAACCCCCCGACCACCACACTGGAAGGTTACAGTTTCGCGAAAGCATCAAGCTGACACGCCCAGGCCTGTTACCGTCGCTTCGCTAGAGACTGTGACGCGATACAGCGTTGTGGCGTTTTCCATAGGCAACCCCATCTGTCGTTCTCGACACAACGTCGAGAGACCGACAGAAAGGGAACGTCTCGGTTACGTATGTAATCTCTGTTCCCTGATGGAGGGAACGAGACGTTGTGTCCCTTATGCCACTAACACGTATCGTATTCTGCTGCAGTCGTGAGAGGCTCTCAGGCTCTTCAGAACAAAAGGTGAGTGAATGCTGCACGCCGGCTTCCTTTTATACCGGACATCCGGGGGCGGAGCCCGGCATGCTCATTCGCCAAATTTCATTGGCCTTTTCTATAGTAGTCAGAGTTGATTGGTTCTCAAGGGCGAACCCTATCTGTCGTTCTCGACACAACGTCGAGAGACCGACAGAAAGGGAACGTCTCGGTTACGTATGTAACCTCTGTTCCCTGATGGAGGGAACGAGACGTTGTGTCCCTTATGCCACTAACACGTATCGTATTCTGCTGCAGTCGTGAGAGGCTCTCAGGCTCTTCAGAACAAAAGGTGAGTGAATGCTGCACGCCGGCTTCCTTTTATACCGGACATCCGGGGGCGGAGCCCGGCATGCAAATTTCATTCGCCAAATTTCATTGGCCTTTTCTATAGTAGTCAGAGTTGATTGGTTCTCAAGGGCGAACCCCATCTGTCGTTCTCGACACAACGTCTCATTCCCTCCATCAGGGAACAGAGGTTACATACGTAAGCGAGACGGAGAACAGGGACATCTTTTGAATAGTAGTAAGCTATTTTTTGTAGTTGTTGCTTACGTCATGCAAGTTATTGATGGGAGTGTGAGAGGAGTGTAACGTTTTTGATTAGTGCAAAAATATATGATATGCACTGATAAATCATTTACTTATTTGGCAGACGCTTTTATACAAAGCATTGATGTGCACTGATATATAATTTACATTTACTTATTTGGCAGACGCTTTTATACAAAGCATTATATAGCATTATACTATACATTAGTTCCTGAGTATGTGCAATCCCTGGCATCGAACCCATGACCGTGGCGCCATGCTCTAACATGCCTTGATTAGTATTTTTATAATGAATTAGTATTTCGTTTTAACGGATTAGTATTTCGTCATAACGAATTGGTATTTCGTATTAACGAATTAATATTCGTTCTAACAGATTATTTCGTTTTGACGAATTAATATCACGTTCTAACGGATTCATATTTCATTATAACGATTTAGCATCTCGTTTTAACGGAATCTATATCTCATTAAAATGAATTAACATCAATTAAAAAATTATATCCCAACAATTTTTTTTTAAGTGTTGTTTAAAACTGGCTGAGCAGAATGAAAAAGTACGTTTAGCAAAGGAACAGAGTTACTTTGTGAAAAGCTGTTTCTGAGTGCTTGGGAGAGTCAGAAATATGAGTTTTGCACTGAAAACAGCTTTTTTTGTCAAACTGGCTGAGAGCAGAATGAAAAAGTGCGTTTAGCAAAGGAACAGAGCTAGTTTGTGAAAAGCTGTTTCGTTCGAAAAGCTGTTTTGTTCGAAATACAAAATATGGAATCGTTCCAACTTGTTTGTTTATTCCAAAAATAATGAATGGGGTTAATAGGATTTTGGAACGGCTTTCTTGGAATACAATTTAGTTCACTTTTCTACCACTAAAGGGTGCGCTTTAACGGACGGACAGACTTTCCGTAAAACGGACAGACTTTATGGAATATTGTCAGTGTTTGAATGGAATATTGTCAAATAAAAACTATGGAACTGATTCCAACTTTTATGTCGTTATGTGCACTTCTTCCAACATTGATTTTTGCTTTCCAAAATGTCACATGTGTTTCTGTAATGTACTGCTTATGGCAATGCAATTCTTCACAAAAAGTGTAGGCTACGACGTTTTGGAATGTAAACCTCATGTTTGATGACACAGCATTATAACAGTGACATTTCTGAAGGCAAAAATCTATGTTGCCATACGTAAATATCATAGAAACGTAACAGTGCAAACAGATTTTTGGACGGTAGACATCAATTTTGGAATTTCATCTTACTGTTGATGAAAGACTTCTGTTTGTGAACATCATAGCATTATAATAGTGACATTTCTGAAGGCAAAAATCAATGTCGGAAGATGTAACATCAGCGAAACGTAACAGTGCGAGCAGGGTTTTTGACACGACCATTACAGCTAGAACAGACTTTTTGGAAGGCATACATCAAATTTGGAATTTCGTCTAACAGTTGATGTTGAAGAAATTCTTCTGTATTTGAACATCATAGCATTATAATAGTGACATTTCTGAAGGCAAACATCAATGTTGGAAGACGTAAACATCAACGAAACGTAACAGTACGAGCAGACTTTTTGGTAGGCAAACATCAATTTGGAATATCATCATGCTTTTGAAGAAATTTTACTGTGATACTTCAGGAGGCAAACATCAGTGTTGCAAGACGTTACATCAATGAAAGAACAGTGCGAACAGACTTTTTGACAGAATCATTACAGCTAGAACAGACATTTTGGAAGGCAGACATCAAATTTGGAATTTCAACTAACTCTTGATGCTGTAAAAGACCACACATTAGCCCAACGACGGAATCCAATGTCGTGGTTGAAGGGATCCCGTGTTCTACTTCTCCTCAGTGATTTCTACATGAAGTTATTTAAGAACTGTTACAATTTAGTTCAATTTATATGACTCTATGGTTAAGACCGATCTGACTCCAATTTCAATATAATATAAAATAATTTGTCATTTCAAGTGTATCTGTTGATCAAAGTTAACTTATCTATAAATCTCCATACTTAAATATTTATATTTAGAGTTATTCTTTCGATTGGGACCTGCAGTCGCTCAGAGTCTCACGCCGGCCGGGCTCATGGATCTCATGGACACAAAACGGTCAGTTCCGATCTCTAGTCAGAGGTTGCCGGGTAAACTAATATCATTAAGTTTGGCCGCGATATGCTTGCTCAGAAACATAACAATAGTTATTTTAGTCACGATCATGCAACTTACTAGGCCAGATGATAGGTGGAAATCTTGTGAGCTTTAGCAATGCTCCTTTATAATAAAAAATCTAGTATAAACTAGCCCTACCTATCCTGACACATCGATTTTGCGGTAACAGAACAGGTTCCTTTCAATCTACTTGTAATAACAGACTTTGAAGAATTCAGATAATATCAACAATAACAATTTATTATACCAGGCAGGCACAACATTAATTAAAATCATAGAATGCATATACAAAGAAATTCCTAATTTACTAAGCAACGATTATCAACATAGTATAAGAATAAAATAAAACCACAAAGTTTATCATACCTGGTAATATCGAGACACACAGCTGCAATGTGGGAAGTTCTGGTTACAGAAGCTTCCAATTCGAGACACAATTTCAGTGTGGGAAGTTCTGGTTACAGATGCTTCCAATTCGAGACACAATTTCAGTGTGGGAAGTTCTGGTTACAGATGCTTCCCTGAGTCCTTTGCCAATGCACCTTATATACCCAGATGTAACAAAGCCAATGGTCAGCGAGAAACTTGGTTTGATTGTTTTCTCGTCACTGAAGAGAACATCAAATGAGATCAATCTACATGTAAACAGGATTCCCTGAGAAAGTCACACCTCTTTGAGGAGTGGAGGTGATGGATTAGAGTTAAACAGTTTTAATATACTCTCTGTTAGATTTGAAAGAACAAGACCTTTTTACTCATCGCACCATGACCTTTAAAACAATACCATCATCAAAACTTCATACTATGACAATAGTTTGACAAACAGGTTTGCACCGCGCTCCGACCTCAGGAACCACATATCCCCGGGTTAGCACGGATGACATCACTTCTGCTTCCTCCTGAACTCGACCGCTGGGGGTGGAGCTCGGATTCGTCAGAGTCGGATGCCAATCTCCCTCCGATGCTGCGAGCGACATCTCATCTACGTCACACATCGTTTCCGAGTGTGTGCCTGAGGATCCGGACGGTATGCCACCGCCGGTTGGGGAACGTTCAGAAGAGCGAATCGGGGTGCGATCGGCCCGTGAGCACTTGGCTGGCGGGTTTACGTTCGCAGAGTTCCCCATATCACTAACGCTGCTAACATGGGTGTGTAACCCACCTAACACCGTATGACAACTCACCAGTAGTCAGGATCAGACCACAGTCATAAGAGAAATCCGCATTAGGCCAAATCAGAAGTCTAAATTCGCTCGGGAGCCAACGTTGCAGCAAGATGAGGGAAATAAACACTCAAGGCAAGATCATAAATGGAAATTAAGTTCAGCTATGATAGCTTGACATAGAAAATAAATGGTAACAACACACAACAAAATAAACAAAACAAAATAATGAATTTCAGGTACATACACAAGTATACCATAAACTTCCTGAATTAACTACTCAGGCAATCAAAGAAAGTTTCACAGTCAGTGTGGGTGTAGATGAATGCGTTGTAGGAAATGCAGCCGCACTCCTAAGTTTCTGAAATAAGCGGTCTTTGTCCTACCACTTCGTTGTTCTGTAGATAGTGCTCGATCAATTTGTAAAACCAGGGTGGCTCGCCAGTTTCACCAATAAAATTAGCTCCTTAGAGGCGAAACGATTCGATTCTGCAATCTCCGTATGGAAAAGAAACTCCTTACTCCATCAGAACAGGAACCATTCGCAGGAGGCGATGGAAAAACAGGAAAACCCACCGGAACAACCGGAAAGAGACAAAAGGGAAATCCGAGGACAAAAAAACCCAAACTTGCCAAGACAAGGCAAAGCGACAATTAGTTACCAGTGTGAAACTATTCACATTCAACACATCAGCATAATTCACACATTAATGCATTTAGAATGATACCCGTAATATATACATACACATTCCCTTGTTACAGATATAACGTTAAACATCTTCATGCATTCAACACGACACATACAGAGCTCCAACCACGCTACTAGCTACTAGCATACGATTAGCAATCCACACGTGAGCTAACAAACACATTTCCCACACCTAGGTTAATAGCTCAACATTTAGGTTTTAACGATAATTCCCATCTTAACACATTACTGCTCTCACAGATATTTTAACAACATTTTGCATTAACCACATTTCATAAAACACCCACATTACTACTGAGTAATAACTTCTCTCTTTTATGTTAAAGCATACATTGTATAATTAAATACAGTAATAAGCAAACTCACTTACCAAGAAAATGAAAACAACAATTGAAACAGTTCTTAAGCGAAGAAATCCGGTTCTATGATACTAAGAGATTGATTAGCCTTTCCGACCTGCGTCAGCAAACAAACAGCAAACTAACCATCTATTAACTAATCGAAAATACGTTCCGTACTGCTATCACTACAAGCAACTTTTAGTTAGTTTCTTCTAATTTCTGATTCAAATTTTGTTCTCTTTGCTTACTATTCTAGTGATTAAACATTGATGATGTTCTGCAAATCCGTCGCTTCTTAGTTCCACACACTACTCGTGAGATTCTCTAGCACGTGCGAGCCATGACGCAAAAAAAGGGCGGCGCTATTCACACGCACCATATACGCGTTACGCTACTTGCTTACTCAATTTGCGGACTAATGACCTGGGTTACAGGTGGTCATCGGGGCCGTAGCCACAGATGTCACGCCCGGGTAGCAGACGAAATGGTGGCTGGTTTCCTGTAGGAAAGACAGCCACCTGTGACCGCAACTTCTGAATGACAATCTGAAGCAGTGCGGGCAGATGTGTCAACGAACGCTGCTTCAGTGTGCTGGACGCCCAGACACCTAATGCAGCGATCGTGTCCATCCCCCTCCTCGATGAGGGTGCCGCACCCAAGAGAACAGCGGGACATGCCGCGCTGGAAATTGCTCAGTCCTGAAAAGGACCTTTTAGAAAAAATCTCTATCACCTCCGGAACCGCCGAGACCCAGGGAAGGTCGCTGCAGGTAGGGACGATCCGCTGCTCTACGTCGTAGATCCGGCAATGTAGAAGAAGAAGAATTCATTGAATTCGTTCTGTTCGTAGTCATGAGCGAAGGCTCTGAAGAACAAAAGGTAAATGAATGCTGCATGCCCGCTTCCTTTATACCGGACATCCGGGGGCGGAGCCCGGCATGCAAATTTCATTCGCCAAATTTCATTGGCCTTTTCTATAGTAGTCAGAGTTGATTGGTTCTCAAGGGTGAACCCCATCTGTCGTTCTCGACACACATCGAGAGACCGACATAAAGAGAACCTTAGTTAGGACTTTTCCAGCTGCCTTACAGTTCCCCTGACCCCTTGTGGCAATCTCAGAGCAGTCCCTAAGGGGACATTGTTAGGCATTTTTTGGTCATTGTGTATCAATTACTGCAGAAGTCTCTGTAGACTGGCACTGTGGAAGTAGCATCAGAGGGTCATGAAATATGTATTTTACAAGAGAAAACAGTTGATCAGTCAACAGTTTTTTTCAGCAGTTTCGACGTTCACAAATAGGCTTCTTGCACGTTAGGGGTTAGTATATGACACATGAAAAGGTGTCTGCTTTTCACCTCACAAAGCATCAGAGGGTCATGAAAAGATGTATTTTACAAGAAAACAGTTGATCACAATCTTTTTCAGCATCACAAATAGGTCTTGCACGTTAGGGTTAGGGTTATATATGACACAAAAGGTGTCTGCTTTTCACCTCACAAAGCATCAGAGGGTCATGAAAATGTATTTTACAAGAGAAAACAGTTGATCATCAACAGTTCTTTTTCAGCAGTTTCGACGTTCACAATAGGCTTCTTGCACTGACACATGAAAAGGTGTCTGCTTTTCACCTCACAAAGCATCAGAGGGTCATGAAAAGATGTATTTTACAAGAGAAAACAGTTGATCAGTCAACATTCTTTTTCAGCAGTTTCGACGTTCACAAATAGGCTTCTTGCACGTTAGGGTTAGGGTTAGTATATGACACATGAAAAGGTGTCTGCTTTTCACCTCACAAAGCATCAGAGGGTCATGAAAAGATGTATTTTACAAGAGAAAACAGTTGATCATTCAACATTCTTTTTCAGCAGTTTCGACGTTCACAAATAGGCTTCTTGCACGTTAGGGTTAGGGTTAGTATATGACACATGAAAAGGTGTCTGCTTTTCACCTCACAAAGCATCAGAGGGTCATGAAAAGATGTATTTTACAAGAGAAAACAGTTGATCATTCAACAATTCTTTTTCAGCAGTTTCGACGTTCACAAATAGGCTTCTTGCACGTTAGGGTTAGGGTTAGTATATGACACATGAAAGGTGTCTGCTTTTCACCTCACAAAGCATCAGAGGGTCATGAAAAGATGTATTTTACAAGAGAAAACAGTTGATCAGTCAACAGTTCTTTTTCAGCAGTTTCGACGTTCACAAATAGGCTTCTTGCACGTTAGGGTTAGGGTTAGTATATGACACATGAAAAGGTGTCTGCTTTTCACCTCACAAAGCATCAGAGGGTCATGAAAAGATGTATTTTACAAGAGAAAACAGTTGATCATTCAACAATTCTTTTTCAGCAGTTTCGACGTTCACAAATAGGCTTCTTGCACGTTAGGGTTAGGGTTAGTATATGACACATGAAAAGGTGTCTGCTTTTCACCTCACAAAGCATCAGAGGGTCATGAAAAGATTTTTTAAACAAGAGAAAACAGTTGATCATTCAACAATTCTTTTTCAGCAGTTTCGACGTTCACAAATAGGCTTCTTGCACTTTAGGGTTAGGGTTAGTATATGACACGAAAAGGTGTCTGCTTTTCACCTCACAAAGCATCAAAGGGCCATGAAAAGATGTATTTTACAAGAGAAAACAGTTGATCATTCAACAATTCTTTTTCAGCAGTTTCGACGTTCACAAATAGGCTTCTTGCACGTTAGGGTTAGGGTTAGTATATGACACATGAAAAGGTGTCTGCTTTTCACCTCACAAAGCATCAGAGGGTCATGAAAAGATGTATTTTACAAGAGAAAACAGTTGATCATTCAACAATTCTTTTTCAGCAGTTTCGACGTTCACAAATAGGCTTCTTGCACGTTAGGGTTAGGGTTAGTATATGACACATGAAAAGGTGTCTGCTTTTCACCTCACAAAGCATCAGAGGGTCATGAAAAGATGTATTTTACAAGAGAAAACAGTTGATCATTCAACAATTCTTTTTCAGCAGTTTCGACGTTCACAAATAGGCTTCTTGCACTTAAGGGTTAGGGTTAGTATATGACACATGAAAAGGTGTCTGCTTTTCACCTCACAAAGCATCAAAGGGCCATGAAAAGATGTATTTTACAAGAGAAAACAGTTGATCATTCAACATTCTTTTTCAGCAGTTTCGACGTTCACAATAGGCTTCTTGCACGTTAGGGTTTTGCCACCTCCTTTTTCCTTTTTTTTTTTCTTATATGACACATGAAAAGGTGTCTGCTTTTCACCTCACAAAGCATCAGAGGGTCATGAAAAGATGTATTTTACAAGAGAAACAGTTGATCATTCAACATTTTTTTCAGCAGTTTCGACGTTCACAAATAGGCTTCTTGCACGTTAGGGTTAGGGTTAGTATATGACACATGAAAAGGTGTCTGCTTTTCACCTCACAAAGCATCAGAGGGTCATGAAAAGATGTATTTTACAAGAGAAAACAGTTGATCATTCAACATTCTTTTTCAGCAGTTTCGACGTTCACAAATAGGCTTCTTGCACGTTAGGGTTAGGGTTATATGACACATGAAAAGGTGTCTGCTTTTCACCTCACAAAGCATCAGAGGGTCATGAAAAGATGTATTTTACAAGAGAAAACAGTTGATCATTCAACAGTTCTTTTTCAGCAGTTTCGACGTTCACAAATAGGCTTCTTGCACGTTAGGGTTAGGGTTAGTATATGACACATGAAAAGGTGTCTGCTTTTCACCTCACAAAGCATCAGAGGGTCATGAAAAGATGTATTTTACAAGAGAAAACAGTTGATCATTCAACAGTTCTTTTTCAGCAGTTTCGACGTTCACAAATAGGCTTCTTGCACGTTAGGGTTAGGGTTAGTATATGACACATGAAAAGGTGTCTGCTTTTCACCCATTCCACACGCTTCTCACCTCACAAAGCATCAGAGGGTCATGAAAAGATTTTTACAAGAGAAAACAGTTGATCATTCAACAGTTCTTTTTCAGCAGTTTCGACGTTCACAAATAGGCTTCTTGCACGTTAGGGTTAGGGTTAGTATATGACACATGAAAAGGTGTCTGCTTTTCACCTCACAAAGCATCAGGGTCATGAAAAGATGTATTTTACAAGAGAAAACAGTTGATCATTCAACATTCTTTTTCAGCAGTTTCGACGTTCACAAATAGGCTTCTTGCACGTTAGGGTTAGGGTTAGTATATGACACATGAAAAGGTGTCTGCTTTTCACCTCACAAAGCATCAGAGGGCATGAAAAGATGTATTTTACAAATGAAAACAGTTGATCATTCAACAATTCTTTTTCAGCAGTTTCGACGTTCACAAATAGGCTTCTTGCACGTTAGGGTTAGGGTTAGTATATGACACATGAAAAGGTGTCTGCTTTTCACCTCACAAAGCATCAGAGGGTCATGAAGATGTATTTTACAAGAGAAAACAGTTGATCATTCAACATTCTTTTTCAGCATTTCGACGTTTCAAATAGGCTTCTTGCACGTTAGGGTTAGGGTTAGTATATGACACATGAAAAGGTGTCTGCTTTTCACCTCACAAAGCATCAGAGGGTCATGAAAAGATGTATTTTACAAGAGAAAACAGTTGATCATTCAACAGTTCTTTTTCAGCAGTTTCGACGTTCACAAATAGGCTTCTTGCACTTTAGGGTTAGGGTTAGTATATGACACTAGAAAAGGTGTCTGCTTTTCACCTCACAAAGCATCAAAGGGCCATGAAAAGATGTATTTTACAAGAGAAAACAGTTGATCATTCAACAATTCTTTTTCAGCAGTTTCGACGTTCACAAATAGGCTTCTTGCACGTTAGGGTTAGGGTTAGTATATGACACATGAAAAGGTGTCTGCTTTTCACCTCACAAAGCATCAGAGGGTCATGAAAAGATGTATTTTACAAGAGAAAACAGTTGATCATTCAACAGTTCTTTTTCAGCAGTTTCGACGTTCACAAATAGGCTTCTTGCACGTTAGGGTTAGGGTTAGTATATGACACATGAAAAGGTGTCTGCTTTTCACCTCACAAAGCATCAGAGGGTCATGAAAAGATGTATTTTACAAGAGAAAACAGTTGATCATTCAACAGTTCTTTTTCAGCAGTTTCGACGTTCACAAATAGGCTTCTTGCACGTTAGGGTTAGTATATGACACATGAAAAGGTGTCTGCTTTTCACCTCACAAAGCATCAGAGGGTCATGAAAAGATGTATTTTACAAGAGAAAACAGTTGATCATTCAACTATTCTTTTTCAGCAGTTTCGACGTTCACAAATAGGCTTCTTGCACGTTAGGGTTAGGGTTAGTATATGACACATGAAAAGGTGTCTGCTTTTCACCTCACAAAGCATCTTCTCCCCTTTCCTCATTTCACCCCCTTTGAGAGAAAACAGTTGATCATTCAACATTCTTTTTCAGCAGTTTCGACGTTCACAAATAGGCTTCTTGCACTTAAGGGTTAGGGTTAGTATATGACACATGAAAAGGTGTCTGCTTTTCACCTCACAAAGCATCAGAGGGTCATGAAAAGATGTATTTTACAAGAGAAAACAGTTGATCAGTCAACAGTTCTTTTTCAGCAGTTTCGACGTTCACAAATAGGCTTCTTGCACGTTAGGGTTAGGGTTAGTATATGACACATGAAAAGGTGTCTGCTTTTCACCTCACAAAGCATCAGAGGGCCATGAAAAGATGTATTTTACAAGAGAAAACAGTTGATCAGTCAACATTCTTTTTCAGCAGTTTCGACGTTCACAAATAGGCTTCTTGCACGTTAGGGTTTTATATGACACATGAAAAGGTGTCTGCTTTTCACCTCACAAAGCATCAGAGGGCCATGAAAAGATGTATTTTACAAGAGAAAACAGTTGATCATTCAACAGTTCTTTTTCAGCAGTTTCGACGTTCAAATAGGCTTCTTGCACGTTAGGGTTATAGTATATGACACATGAAAAGGTGTCTGCTTTTCACCTCACAAAGCATCAGAGGGTCATGAAAAGATGTATTTTACAAGAGAAACAGTTGATCAGTCAACATTCTTTTTCAGCAGTTTCGACGTTCACAAATAGGCTTCTTGCACGTTAGGGTTAGGGTTAGTATATGACACATGAAAAGGTGTCTGCTTTTCACCTCACAAAGCATCAGAGGGCCATGAAAAGATGTATTTTACAAGAGAAAACAGTTGATCAGTCAACATTTCATTTTCAGCAGTTTCGACGTTCACAAATAGGCTTCTTGCACGTTAGGGTTAGGGTTAGTATATGACACATGAAAAGGTGTCTGCTTTTCACCTCACAAAGCATCAGAGGGCCATGAAAAGATGTATTTTACAAGAGAAAACAGTTGATCATCACACTTTTTCAGCAGTTTCGACGTTCACAAATAGGCTTCTTGCACGTTAGGGTTAGGGTTAGTATATGACACATGAAAAGGTGTCTGCTTTTCACCTCACAAAGCATCAGAGGGCCATGAAAAGATGTATTTTACAAGAGAAAACAGTTGATCAGTCAACAGTTTTTTCAGCAGTTTCGACGTTCACAAATAGGCTTCTTGCACGTTAGGGTTAGGGTTAGTATATGACACATGAAAAGGTGTCTGCTTTTCACCTCACAAAGCATCAGAGGGCCATGAAAAGATGTTTTACAAGAGAAAACAGTTGATCATTCAACTATTCTTTTTCAGCAGTTTCGACGTTCACAAATAGGCTTCTTGCACGTTAGGGTTAGGGTTAGTATATGACACATGAAAAGGTGTCTGCTTTTCACCTCACAAAGCATCAGAGGGCCATGAAAAGATGTATTTTACAATTGAAAACAGTTGATCATTCAACAATTCTTTTTCAGCAGTTTCGACGTTCACAAATAGGCTTCTTGCACTTAGGGTTAGGGTTAGTATATGACACATGAAAAGGTGTCTGCTTTTCACCTCACAAAGCATCAGAGGGCCATGAAAAGATGTATTTTACAATTGAAAACAGTTGATCAGTCAACAGTTCTTTTTCAGCAGTTTCGACGTTCACAAATAGGCTTCTTGCACGTTAGGGTTAGGGTTAGTATATGACACATGAAAAGGTGTCTGCTTTTCACCTCACAAAGCATCAGAGGGCCATGAAAAGATGTATTTTACAAGAGAAAACAGTTGATCAGTCAACAGTTCTTTTTCAGCAGTTTCGACGTTCACAAATAGGCTTCTTGCACGTTAGGGTTAGGGTTAGTATATGACACATGAAAAGGTGTCTGCTTTTCACCTCACAAAGCATCAGAGGGCCATGAAAAGATGTATTTTACAAAGAAAACAGTTGATCATTCAACAGTTCTTTTTCAGCAGTTTCGACGTTCACAAATAGGCTTCTTGCACGTTAGGGTTAGTATATGACACATGAAAAGGTGTCTGCTTTTCACCTCACAAAGCATCAGAGGGCCATGAAAAGATGTATTTTACAAGAGAAAACAGTTGATCATTCAACAATTCTTTTTCAGCAGTTTCGACGTTCACAAATAGGCTTCTTGCACGTTAGGGTTAGGGTTAGTATATGACACATGAAAAGGTGTCTGCTTTTCACCTCACAAAGCATCAGAGGGCCATGAAAAGATGTATTTTACAAGAGAAAACAGTTGATCAGTCAACATTCTTTTTCAGCAGTTTCGACGTTCACAAATAGGCTTCTTGCACGTTAGGGTTAGGGTTAGTATATGACACATGAAAAGGTGTCTGCTTTTCACCTCACAAAGCATCAGAGGGCCATGAAAAGATGTATTTTACAAGAGAAAACAGTTGATCAGTCAACAGTTCTTTTTCAGCAGTTTCGACGTTCACAAATAGGCTTCTTGCACGTTAGGGTTAGGGTTAGTATATGACACATGAAAAGGTGTCTGCTTTTCACCTCACAAAGCATCAGAGGGCCATGAAAAGATGTATTTTACAGAGAAAACAGTTGATCATTCAACATTCTTTTTCAGCAGTTTCGACGTTCACAAATAGGCTTCTTGCACGTTAGGGTTAGGGTTAGTATATGACACAAAAGGTGTCTGCTTTTCACCTCACAAAGCATCAAAGGGCCATGAAAAGATGTATTTTACAAGAGAAAACAGTTGATCATTCAACAATTCTTTTTCAGCAGTTTCGACGTTCACAAATAGGCTTCTTGCACAGGGTTAGGGTTAGTATATGACACATGAAAAGGTGTCTGCTTTTCACCTCAAAGCATCAGAGGGCCATGAAAAGATGTATTTTACAAGAGAAAACAGTTGATCAGTCAACATCTCTTTTTCAGCAGTTTCGACGTTCACAAATAGGCTTCTTGCACGTTAGGGTTAGGGTTAGTATATGACACATGAAAAGGTGTCTGCTTTTCACCTCACAAAGCATCAGAGGGCCATGAAAAGATGTATTTTACAAGAGAAAACAGTTGATCAGTCAACAGTTCTTTTTCAGCAGTTTCGACGTTCACAAATAGGCTTCTTGCACGTTAGGGTTAGGGTTAGTATATGACATGAAAGGTGTCTGCTTTTCACCTCACAAAGCATCAGAGGGCCATGAAAAGATGTATTTTACAAGAGAAAACAGTTGATCATTCAACAATTCTTTTTCAGCAGTTTCGACGTTCACAAATAGGCTTCTTGCACGTTAGGGTTAGGGTTAGTATATGACACATGAAAAGGTGTCTGCTTTTCACCTCACAAAGCATCAGAGGGCCATGAAAAGATGTATTTTACAAGAGAAAACAGTTGATCAGTCAACAGTTCTTTTTCAGCAGTTTCGACGTTCACAAATAGGCTTCTTGCACGTTAGGGTTAGGGTTAGTATATGACACATGAAAAGGTGTCTGCTTTTCACCTCACAAAGCATCAGAGGGCCATGAAAAGATGTATTTTACAAGAGAAAACAGTTGATCATTCAACAGTTCTTTTTCAGCAGTTTCGACGTTCACAATAGGCTTCTTGCACGTTTAGGGTTAGTATATGACACATGAAAAGGTGTCTGCTTTTCACCTCACAAAGCATCAGAGGGCCATGAAAAGATGTATTTTACAAGAGAAACAGTTGATCATTCAACATTCTTTTTCAGCAGTTTCGACGTTCACAAATAGGCTTCTTGCACAAGGGATAGGGTTAGTATATGACACATGAAAAGGTGTCTGCTTTTCACCTCACAAAGCATCAAAGGGCCATGAAAAGATGTATTTTACAAGAGAAAACAGTTGATCATTCAACAATTCTTTTTCAGCAGTTTCGACGTTCACAAATAGGCTTCTTGCACTTAGGGTTAGGGTTAGTATATGACACATGAAAAGGTGTCTGCTTTTCACCTCACAAAGCATCAGAGGGCCATGAAAAGATGTATTTTACAAGAGAAAACAGTTGATCAGTCAACAGTTCTTTTTCAGCAGTTTCGACGTTCACAAATAGGCTTCTTGCACGTTAGGGTTAGGGTTAGTATATGACACATGAAAAGGTGTCTGCTTTTCACCTCACAAAGCATCAGAGGGCCATGAAAAGATGTATTTTACAAGAGAAAACAGTTGATCATTCAACATTCTTTTCAGCAGTTTCGACGTTCACAAATAGGCTTCTTGCACGTTAGGGTTAGTATATGACACATGAAAAGGTGTCTGCTTTTCACCTCACAAAGCATCAGAGGGCCATGAAAAGATGTATTTTACAAGAGAAAACAGTTGATCAGTCAACAGTTCTTTTTCAGCAGTTTCGACGTTCAAATAGGCTTCTTGCACGTTAGGGTTAGGGTTAGTATATGACACATGAAAAGGTGTCTGCTTTTCACCTCACAAAGCATCAGAGGGCCATGAAAAGATGTATTTTACAAGAGAAAACAGTTGATCAGTCAACAGTTCTTTTTCAGCAGTTTCGACGTTCACAAATAGGCTTCTTGCACGTTAGGGTTAGGGTTAGTATATGACACATGAAAAGGTGTCTGCTTTTCACCTCACAAAGCATCAGAGGGCCATGAAAAGATGTATTTTACAAGAGAAAACAGTTGATCAGTCAACAGTTCTTTTTCAGCAGTTTCGACGTTCACAAATAGGCTTCTTGCACGTTAGGGTTAGGGTTAGTATATGACACATGAAAGGTGTCTGCTTTTCACCTCACAAAGCATCAGAGGGCCATGAAAAGATGTATTTTACAAGAGAAACAGTTGATCAGTCAACA
>VCII01000778.1:0-12869 GCA_006030095.1 Triplophysa siluroides | reverse complement strand
TTGGTTTATATTCAATGAGCATATCTGAGATGTATTTAGGTCCTTGACCATTAAGTGATTTATAGACAATTAATAATACTTTGAAGTTGATTCTAAAAGTAACTGGTAACCAGTGTAAGGACCTGAGGATTGGAGTGATATGCTCAGATTTTTTGGTTCTGGTCAGAATCCTGGCAGCAGCGTTCTGTATGAGCTGCAGCTGTCTGATGGTCTTTTTGGGAAGACCTGTAAGGAGTCCATTACAGTAATCCACCCTGCTGGTGATGAAAGCATGGACTAGTTTCTCTAAATCTTGGCTTGAGACAAAACATCTGATTCTGGCTATGTTTCTGAGATGGTAGTAGGCTGATTTGCTTATTGCTTTGACATGACTGCTGAAACTAAGGTCAGACCCCAAAATGACCCAAGATTAGATTAAGTCAAGGTATGTGTTTACCTTGTTAGTTTCATCCTTGTTACCAAAAACAATGACTTCAGTTTTGTTTTTATTTAACTGAAGGAAGTTTTGACACATCCAGCTGTTAATTTCATCAATGCATTGGCAAAGAGAGTCAATAGGCCTGTAGTCATTGGGTGAGAGGGCTAGGTAGATCTGAGTGTCGTCTGCATAGCTGTGGTAGGCAATTTGGTACTTTTTCATTATTTGGCCAAGTGGGAGCATGTACAAATTGAAGAGGAGCGGAGCAAGAATCGAGCCCTGTGGAACACCACAAGTCATGGTGTAACTACTATCGTTGGTTGCTTATAGTTGTCGATTTAGATTAAATATTGGCGTGAGTAGCGCAACAGTGATATCGATCCATCATCAGTTTCGCTGCACAATTCAGAAAATGTCTGTGGATCTTGGCGCAGAGATGGAGGTCGAAACTGTAAAAGAGAAGAGAAGTTTTAACGATACTCACTCGTACGCATGTAAAGCAAAAAACGGAGGAATTTGTGATTCTTGCCCAAACACACCAAGCAAAAATCAGCCTCCCAAAAAGCAAAACAATGTCGTTGACACCTCTGCCAAACGAAGTGAACTTTCTTTAAGTGATGTGCAGGAGAATATCATCCGAATTCTCTCTGAGAAAATGAACGAGCGATCCGATCAGATTGAAAGAATGGTTAAAGAAAACTCTTCCAACATTGAAGCTCTGGGTAAATCTCTTACCTCAGTACACGATGATGTAATGGTTCTGCAAAGAAACGAAATGCTAAACAAATCAAATGCTCTCATGGAAAAAAGGGTCCACGAAATGAACACCAAAATTCATGATCAGGAACGTTACAGCCGCAGATGGTGCCTGCGTTTGTATGGACTGTCGGAGCAAACTAATGAAAACGTGAAAATGAGAGCCATGGAAGTATGCAAAGCGGTGCTTTCGGACACAGACAAACAGGTGGTAGCGGATTGTCTGGACGTGGCACACCGTCTGGGCCGACTTAAAACTTCGGATGATGGAAGAGGAGTGAAACCGAGACCGGTGATCATGAGGTTCATTTCCCGTACCGCCAGAGATGTACTTTGGAAAAACTCAAAAAACAATGGATATCTGACCACCGAGGGATTATGGTTTGAGGAGGACTTGACGGCGTTCGACAGAGAAGCTCGGAATCGTCTTTGGCCGGTTGTGGAGAGAGGAAGGAAAGAAGGCAAAAATGCATATTTCACTGGAGCAAGGGCTTTCGATGGTAGAGAGATTCGTTCTGAAGAAGGTAACGGAACATAGGCTTGATTGACTTGTTGCAGTCTGCGATTGGTGGTATTGAGCCTATACGACAGGTTGATCTTTGTGTGAGAAAGAAAATACAAAAATGGAGGAAAAGATATAATGTATGCTTTTGAGTTCTGAATCTGATGGTTAAACTGGATGCACTTGAATATGTTTGTTCTTCTCTCAATGGTTGCATCTGTTCATTTATTAGGTATCATTTGTGAGAATCCCATTATGTGAAAGTTCAAAGTTTATACTTTTATTACTCTTTTGGTTCTTTAAGAAACCGTTTGAACATTGTTTTCTATCAATGCCAGAGGTATTCGTGATATATTGAAGAGAAAAGCTTTATTTTTGTACTGTAAAGAGAAACAGGTAGATTTTTGTTTAATTCAGGAAACGCACGCATGTTCTTCAGATGCTGTTTTGGAAGAATCAGCGGGGAAAAGAGATTTGGTTGTCATGTGGCAGCAACCGCTCAGCGGGTGTCGCTATTTTACAAGATAAATTTAGAGGGCAAATATTAAACTACGAAAAAGATGATTGCGGTAGATGGATATTACTTGTGTTAGATCAGAATAACGAACAATTTTTATTAGTAAATTGTTATGCCACCATGCCGCCATATCAGGAATAACATTAGACTAATCTTAGATATGATTGATTATAATCACTTTATTGAGGATGAAAGTTTTGTTTTATTTATTGATTTCTATAAAGCTTTTGATACAGTGATCCATAGTTTTATTTTCAAAGTCATTCAATTGTTTGGTTTGGAGGATATGTTTTTGAAAGCAGTCAAACATTATATAGTGGGTGTAATAGTTCTGTCAAACTTGCTCATGGTACCTCACAAAGATTCGATATTCATCGTGGCATTAGGCAAGGATGCCCCCTTTCTCCTTTTTTATTTTTGTTAGTCACTCAAGTTTTAGCATCACATATAAAAAGAAATCAATTTGATGGTATCACAGCTTTAGGTATTCAATTTAAACTTGTTTGCAGATGATACTGCAGTCTTTTTGAAAAACAAATTTGAAATATCGAAAATAATTAGATATATTGAGGAATTCTCTGCTGTTTCAGGCCTTAAAATGAACTTGGATAAATCTGTATTATTTCCCCTTAAAGATTGCTCCTTTACAGAAATTGAGAATATTCCAGTAAGACATAAACTAACATATTTGGGTGTAATAATTTGTAAAAATGAAAAACAAAGTCAGTTAAATTTTGAGCCAATTATTGAGAAAACTAAAAAGAAGTTTAATTGGTGGTTAATGCGGGACCTCTCAATATTTGGGAGGGTATTATTGTCAAAGGCGGAAGGTATATCTAGATCGGTGTATACGTCATTATCATTAGATATACCTCCCAAGATCATCAAAGACCTAGACCAGATCCTTTATAACTTTATTTGGAGGAAAAAAACACATTATTTAAAAAAGGAAATAATTTGTAATCCTAAAGAGCAAGGGGGACTGGAGGTCTTAGATTATAATACTCTTAATGATACCTTTAAAATTAATTGGTTACTAGAGTTTATGAAGAATAGAGAAAGTCCTTGGAATGTATTTCCCAATTATATATTTAATACTCTGGGAGGCATAGAATTTTTGTTGAGATGTAATTTTTCTATTGACAAAATTCCTGTTAAATTGGCCGGGTTTCACAGACAAGCCCTCCTAGCATGGAAATTGATATATAAACACAATTTTTCACCCCACAAATATTTCATATGGAATAACAAAGATATATTATTTAAAAACAAATCTTTATTTTATCATACTTGGTTCAATGAAGGTATTCTTTTAGTAAGACAGTTATTTAATTCTCATGGATACTTGTTGTCATATACTGAATTTCTTCAAAAATTCCAATTACCGATTAAACCAAGAGAATTTGCTATTGTTATTGACGCAATTCCAAAGAGTGTGACGGTGCTTTTAAAAAACTGTATTTCAGAAGGAATCAGCATGGTTCATCCTTGTGGAAACATTTTCATTGAAAATGTTGATGTTTTAAGACAAAAATGTAGTAATAAGATTATAAGGAATGCTCTTTGTTATGTTTCTTTACCTGCAGCAAAATTTTTCTGGTCTTCTTTATTTGGTAATATCTCTTGGGTGAAAGCTTGGAAACTGCCGAATAAGTTTTGTATCAATAACAAAATTAAGGAAGTGTCTTACAAAATTCTTCATAGAATTTATCCTGCTAAGCATGTTTGGAAAGATTTAAGCTTAATATTGTATATACCTGTGAATTTTGTGGTCAAGAAAGAGAAACTATTTTGCATCTTTTTTTTCACTGTATTTACTCAAGATTATTTTGGAAAGATATTGAATTCTATATTAACAGAAAACTGGAATGTATGATAAAAAATATTATTCAGAAAATGAAAATTTGAACTGTAAACAACAACATATTATACATTTGTTTATTCTATTAGGGAAATTCCATATACATAAGAAAAAGTGGGCGCAATGTAAACCACATTTTTCTCATTTTATTAACGACTTCAAATTGTATGTAGATCTCTTGGAAAAAACTAAACACAAAAAAGCACTGAAAACATGTAATGCTCTGAAAACATTGAAATTTATGTAATTCTTTTTCTTTTTTTTCTATTTTTGTTTCCATCTGACAGCGATTGTTAATATGATTGGAATATGTAATACCTCTTGTTCTTATGGCATTGATTTAATAAAGCATAAAAAATAAAAAAAAATTTGCAATTGCAATTAAACACCATCATGCCCTGAGGCAGGACCAAACCATTTCATGCAGATACAGGGGGGTGGTCGGTCAATATGGATGTTTAGTTTTTGATCAATGGGGATTTTTAACTTTTACTGCCAAAAACAAAGAGATCCTTCAATTTATTATTATATAAATATATATACTGAATGATGATGGTTTAATCATTTTATATTAGTTTTTACCTATTTTTGGGGCCCCTGTCAGTCATGGGCCCTTGGAATCGTCCTGACTTTTCCCCCTATACGGCGCCCATGAGTACAGCACATGTGTGTTCAGATCATGTTAGTGAAACAGTGATCACTGTCCATCTGAAACACAAGAGACTCTAGAAGAATAAAATGTCATCTGTATTCTCATGATCTTTGGCTTTACGGTGTCCTGGCTGTGTTGTGTTTGTGTTGTGAGGCTTCCTGCTCGTGTTTGAATGAGAGGACACAGAGCTGGACAACTTCTCCGGATGAATAAACGTATCTGCAGAAACATCACAACAATACATTTACTTATAGGACCGGTTTCCCAGACAAGAATTAGTTTAAGCCAGGACTAGGCCTTAGTTAAGGTGTTAAAAAAAAAACATACTTAAAAAAACATTACTGTGTGCATCTTGAGACAAAACGATCACACTTATATATTTTGAGATATGTCAGTGTAAGTTGTTTTTGATCAAGATACCTTTAACATTTAAGTTAGTCTAGGACTAGCTAAAGCCCTGTTGGGAAACCGCCACATATTGTATTAACAGAAACACACATGAATATTGGCAACAATGACATATTTTTATATTTCAAACCAATGAAGTGATGACAGTTATTCACACACTTAGTAAAGTTCTCAACCTGTGCCACCATATATACTGCTGTTGGTTATCACTCTTTCGTTAAATTATACACAATATGATTTCTGACAACTAAAAACAAAATTCTACTATATATAAAGACTCAATGTTGCATTATTTTATATGTTCACCCGGTCCAAGTTAAGTAAGTAACCTCCGTTCCCTGATGGAGGCGTTGTGTGGATGATGTGACACCAGATGTTTGCTCTTGGGAGTCTAGTCCCCTCTGATCTTTCTAGAAAGACCAATTAAAATTGGCAAGTGAAATCTGCACAGCATTCACCGCCCCAGATATCCAGATATAAGAGCAAGTCTGTATGCTTCATGTATTCAGATTAATGCTGAGAAGCTAAGAATCAATCCAGAGTATTTCAATGCTGTGGCAGGAGGAACACAACGACCCTCAATCTGGGAACAGAGGTTTCATATGTAACTGAGACGTTCCCTTTCTGTCACTCAATGACTGAACTACACACCACATGTGTGCACGGCAGATCTTGAGACTGTTACGCCAAAGTAATGGAATTAACAATCCAGTGGGACAGCCTCTGTTTGGATCAGCTTTCCTCTTATGCCGTCCCACAAGGCAGACAGAAAGCTCCTCAGAGGATCTAAAGCCCTCTGTGCTGTCCAGATATATGAGCTCTGTGGGCACTGGAAACAACACGGATAAGGCTGGGTCTTCTTTCCCCTTGGGAATCAGATGTTTGCTGATCCTAAAAAGAGTGGTAGGATGCTTGGTAGAAACCCTCTTTTCCAGTTACTTTGATGGGTAGGATTTGAGAGATCTATACCAGCTAAAAGTGTGAAAATACACATAAAAGAGTGAAAAGCACCCACTTACTCATAGCCCAATAAAACACACACAACAACATGAGCTCAGTAATTCAGCTGTGTCTTGACAGACAGATAGAGTCTAACATCAGTTACTACCTGCACTGTGGGTGCGCTGGTGTGAGTTCCTGTGCTTGCTGTGTTTGTCTTTGCCTTTCGGCCGTGCGGCCAGTTTTTGTGGGGATCTGCTGTTGGACAGAATTGCCTTTGTATGTTTGGTTGGTGGTGCTGATGAGGTGGATGGGGACTGGATCTGTCTTGACAGGCAGGGTAGTGATGCTCTCTCTACGTGGTGGTACCAGGGGTGCCCTCTCCTCAAAACCGGAAGACACTACATTCAGTTTGGGGTATTGAGGAGGTATCTGGAGATGAAAACAGAATAATTAAGTTTACCTTTAAACCATAAACACATAAAACAATAGACAAATACATTCTTCAATCACAAACCTGGACCTGTTCATTCTCCAGAGTGAAGTTTCCAGTGTTGGACACATTTTCATTCTTTGAACTTCTTCTGCATCTGTTTCAGCTTTTCTTTCTCCACAGCACGCATGGAGTCTCGAGGTCTCTCCAGGTCCTGCTGGTATTGCTCTCTGCAGCACAGTGCAGCTGATTCACACATCTTTCTCTCTCTCGCTTAACAATTAAGTTTAATAAATGTAGACAAATAAATGTCTACTAAATCTCTGTGTCGGATTTAAAGCAAACGTAGAGTTCAAAAACTGCACTTCAAACATCAATAACAGCTTTAACTTGCTTTTGACTTGTGTGGCCACCAGTACTTTCACTGAAATATATCTGGTTTCACGCAAGCCACCCTAATTAAAGGACGCAGAGGGAAACTGGTGTGTCAAAAATAGACATTTATTTATTTCACAATAGTTCAATTACACAAACAATTTAAAAAGACAACTGTAATACTCTATGAAACTTCCCTTAATCAAAACACCAAATGGTTACGAGTGTGTACAGAGTTTTCCTCCGGAGACGTGTTAGACTTCAAAGCACACCCACACGTCACTCTTAATAAGTGAATTAATACACAGGTAAAACAACCCAGTTAAATATGGTATCCGTGATTTACAACACTTTCTCCCCCCTGCACTTCAAACGCACACCACTGCAGGCAGTTGTCTCCCTGGAAAACTACGTCACCCAATAAATATTTCAAACACAAGAACCCCACAGAGTATACCTGAGATTATAAAAGAACTCAAAACAAACATACATCTGTAAAACACAAACCTCCTCCCTCTCTCTCACATGGCCCTAAGGCGCTTAGCAATCGATCGTTATAAATGATGGTAGGCAGTTGGTACAGCTAAAAATTATTAGAAAACCAGTGACTGGACACGTTCTCTGTGTAGCGAACAGATGTTTGCGCCGTGTGTCTTCACCACAATCTCACACTGCGTTACTGTGACAGAAGATACAGAATCAATATACCAAGCGTTTACAATCATTCACAACATAACACTTAATAATCTAACTTGGTACCTGCAACGGTTTGCCCAAAACAACAGATGTCCACTGGCCAATCTCCAGCATCAAGCAACGACAACAGCTCTAGTTTGGACCCACAATCCTGGTGCTTTCACTCCCCACACTGTACCGACACGCTGTGCTGGACCGACAGTCTTGTCCTCTGACTACGTCTCGCTAAATAGCCAGCTGAGCAATTAAGCGCTCTGAGGTGACGTCCCCTGAGTCCTAGTGTCCTACCCTTACACTTGGAAAATGACTTGATAAAAGGATTTTTTCAACTTTTCGATTTTTTTTTCAGTATATGTATTTGTTTTTGCAATGCATTATATATTGAAACTAAACTGCACTCTATGCTGGGTGCACAGTGCAAAACTCACCCACAACTCCCAGAATGCATTGCAGTATGAATCAATTATACAGATGAACTCTCTAACCAGTTTCTTTATTTGATTGTCACCATTATTGAGGTTTGTTATGTGAGTGTTGAATTGGGGTTTATAAATGCTGAGGAAATACTCTGTTTACTTTATCACAGTATGAATGAATTATGAGTGTTTTCCATTAACACCTCAGTTATAAGCTTCTTGACTCCTGACATAATAAACTATAGATTTTATTCTATGACACAACAATGAGTTTAAGATAACCTGTTTCTTCATCAGACTTCATCTCCATACACAAGCCTTTCAGATTACACGCTAGTGAATTTAGTGAAATAAAGAACTTCCTATCTGCAAAGCAAGAGTCAAGTGATCTAAAGAAAACACTGATGACCATAATGTGACTATATTCTGTTCATTCTCAAGAGCTTTTGTACATACCACAGAAATAAAGTGAACGTGGTGTAATAAGTGAAGATGTTTTTGGTGTTTGTGTTTCACTTTCCTCTGGTGAGATCTTGTCAGATTTCATGTGTTCATCTGTTATTTACACGTGATGTTCATCTAAAGCTGTGTGACATCAGTTGTAGTTGTTGTGTTTTTCTGTTTTGTTCTTTTCTTCAGTGATTCTGCTTGTTAGCAGCTAATGTTCATCAATGATCATCACTTCATTATTCACTCTCTTTAACTTCTGTTGTGTAACTTAACTCAAAAGAAAGATGATTATTTCACAGGACTTTACTGTAATGTTACACTAAATAGTAGTCCTGTAAATGTGTTCCAGTGCAGCTTGTCTAGCCGACAAAATGTTTACTGTACACATGCTTTACCAGCACTGTGCTATTCAATACAGTGTAGCGATTTTAGCTGTATGTTAAAATAAGGATGAGTTTAGCTCACCAAATATGATTCTCCACCAGATCTTTAAAGATCACATTCATGAAATGAGTTATTTAAAACATCAATTTTAGTCAAGGAATTAGTTTAGCTCAAAGGAAAATACGTATAATAATTGTTATTATGTATACATATTTTACGGTGTCTGATTTGTAATATAAAGTATAACAATATTTGTATGCATTCGTCCAGCGATTGCATCAATGATATTATAAACTTTACGTTATCTCATGGCCATAAGTAACGTTACTTTCTCAAACAGGATTTAGAGCAAAGGTAGCCTAGATCGACACAGTTTAAGTGACCAAGTTTGTGAGCGTGAGCACAGAAAACCCATCACAAATGAATATATGTCTGTTTATTAAAACACTACTCTACATGGTAAACATAATGACGACACAAACAAATACATGAAACACATATGCGCTAGGGAGCGCGGAGAGAGATAGAGAGAGAGAGAGAAGAGAGAGAGAGGGCATGGCATGGCATGGCAACAATTTCTGAACATCATTAAAATCATCTTTAACAAAGAGGCACAAACTTAACGCAGCTATTCTATAGAAACGGAATACTTGCAAAGCTCTGTGCGGAATGTCCTCGTGTACGCTTGGAGTGATGGAAATGTTCAGATGATTTCAGAATGCAGTCTTGCCTAAAGTTGCGTTGCTTGCCTTTGCCTCGGTCCGTGACCGGGCCATGGCTCGTCGAGGTATTCGAGGCAGCAGAGTCCATTGTTCCTTCTCCAGATAGGGAAGAGAGGAAAGGTCCAAAGATGCGACTTGATGAAGTTTAAAACTGACGCAACGAAGAAGAGCAAAGAGCGAAGATTGAAGATTGTGTCCTTGGTCGGTATTTATCTTTATGAAGGGCATGCCCTCAAAGTTTGAGTTGGCCAATCATAGTTGAGTGGGGGAAGAGATTCTTTGTCCACTCAACCGCTAATTTTCACCTGTATGTAACTTTACAAGATACCAGTCCAAATTATAACATAATGAGTGTATTGTGTTCTATGGTCACACAATTTGTATAAACAATGAGGAATTGTAAAGAGAAACATTTAGATATCAAGAGGGACAGGTTTGAATTGTATCAAGTTGTGATTCATTCGGATGTACGAGTACAAACCACGCCTGAATTAAACTGGTATATCTAACAGTTATAGACTCTTTAAAATGGCGTGAGCGCCAACATGTAACCTAGACATTTAGATACATTTATAGGAAGGACAGTTTAATCACATAAGTTCCTATTAGTCAGAGAAGTTTCTCTGGTTAGCCTCAGATGTTAAGTTAGAAGTGAGACACAGAGACTTCACACCTATGCTTTGAAGCTTAGGGGTCATAAAATATCCCACAGGGTAACCAAAGGGTTATCAAGACTCTCAGTGAGATAGAAAAACCTACAACCAGACCACTGGAGCCTGGTTTTGCTATGGTCTTTTGAAGATGGATCAAGAAACCAGGACAAAAGGGAGTGGGAGGAGGTTTTATGGCTTTGCTCTCAATGATCCAGTCCCTACAACAGCTTCTTAGCAAATCAGGCATTACATTTCTTCAAGTTTCATTTAATCACATGATTCTTTAAGCACTCAGATGACAGTATATAAAGTTCACACTTCAGTAGTCTTGCAGAAAATCATTATTGTTGTGTTTTCTTCATCTGAGAGCAAGAGAAAAACAGAAGTTCACATGTGGCTCTTTCTCTTTAAACACATTTACTCAACAGGAACCATTCATTACTTTATTAGTCTCAACAACTTGTCCATGTGCTTTCTTCTTTCTTGCTTTATTAACCCCAGGGGTCGACAAACACGTGGATGCAGATCACTGGATTTTTTCTCATAGCAGCAGAAACAACTCATCATTTTTGATCATACATATATGTGTTATATTGAAAGTGTAAAGGGTCTATACTTTTTTTTGTGTTCACTAACAATAACAACAAACCGTTTCATTGTGAAGAGCGACTGCACTCAGTGGAGATCATTCCACACCACCAATAAAGTGTTGTTTTTGTTACACATGGGCATTGTTAGAATTCATATTGATTTATATTATTAGTTAATACTTTGCACAATATATGTTAACAATTATTTACAGTTTTCTTTCAGGAAAGTTGCTGCATCACTGAATCTCTGTGCTTTGTAAATCAGTGCATGGTAAAGACAGGACACATGTCAGACATATGATGTGTAACTGTGTGTCATGTTGATCATAGTCTGAACTATTTGATAATAAATGACCAATAAACACATTATTTAAGTCTGATCACATTCTTTGTTCTAGCTGCCTCAGATCATTCCAGCTTGATGTCCATTATATGTGTTTGGTCTTTATCTCTCCAGGTGTGAAACACATCAATATTCATCACCATTCACACTCCCTCACATATGACAAAAGTCATTATATTGTTTTATGTCAACGATCATTTAAGTATCAATTTGTCTGATGCCTAAAACTATTATTTTATTACATTTTATTCTTCATTAAATTAACTTTAAAGCCAAAAATCTATGTGGCCATTGACCATGTAATAATGTATTGTGACCAGACACACGTCAGACTTTAGGAGCTCAGAGACTACAGGATGATACAGAATATGAGATCAGAATGTAATATAAATTACAATAATAATACTACATTTACATTAAACATAACTCTACACTTTTAAGCGCTTCACTGCTGTCACCGATGATGTCACAGTTTCAGAGAGAAAAAGGTCCAGATGATCTTTACTGATGATGAAGTGAATCCTTTCAGTCTGCATGTGATTGTTACAGTCGAGGCTCAATACTGTAAAACATTGAGAAGAAACATCAGATATGATATTAATATACACTCATCTCAGTCATTATCAACAACATGTCAGAATAACTTTATACTTACAAATCATATTAAATGAATCCAAGAGAGAACACAATACAAGAAAAGCTACAACACCAACATTAACACAAGTGTGAGTACAAAGCATTTACATGACAGTCACTTAAACACAAAAGTGATTCCACTGTAAAAAATCAACTTAAAATGTCTCTCAACAAAGTTAATAAAGTAACTTAAACAAGGATTTTTTAATAGGTAATTTTTTTTGCATACTGAATTAAACTAGTCCTCAAAATGTCCCTAATAAAGATCATTTTGTTGACTGGACACTTAAAGGAACAGTTCACCTAAAAATGAAAAACACTACTATGGGAGTCAATGATGACCCACAACAGATTAGTTACGAACTCTCGTGTTTATTTGTGTTCTACAAAACAAAGAAATGTTTACAGGTTTATAACAACTGGTCTCCCAAAAATAAAAAATCTTTCATGATTTACACCTTGTGTCATTCCAAACCTGTTTGACTTTCAGAACACAAAAGAAGATATTTTGAAGAATGTTGGTATACAACAAACTTTGGTCCCGTGGTCTTGTCATTGGTTTTGTATCCATACAATAGAAGTATATGACTACCAACGGTTTTTGGTGTTTTGCAGAAGAAAGAAAGTTTGGGTGGACTTTATTTTCTTAGTTGAGTAAACTCAGAAATGTATTAATTTAAAAGTTTTATTAATTTAAAATGGTGTTTGTGTGTGCATGTGTGCAAGTGTGTTAAAATACATGTGACTTCACTGACAAACTGATTATGCAAACATCTTGTCCCAACTTTGTGTAAACTTAAAGGTTTGTCGTACAGTTGTTGCGTTTAATATTATCGATTTTTCAACCTGTAATTTTTTTACACTGTGGTAATAGTTTTTAAAAATAAAATGGTTTAAAGAATAATAAATAACTCACAGTAGTCTGTAGATGACAGTGTGGATCCTTCAGTAGATCAGAGCAGCTTCACTCCTGAATTCTGGATTATTACATCTCAGATCCAGTTGTGTCAGATGTGAGGGGTTTGATCTCAGAGCTGAAGTCAGAGCAACACAACCTTCAGATCCAATACTGCAAAACGCCAGACTGAAGAGAGCAAGAACACTTAAATACAATCTAG